>BCGN01000002.1:2053523-2234776 GCA_001599295.1 Sporopachydermia quercuum | reverse complement strand
CATCCTCTCGTAAGCACTTCACATCTCAGTACACAAAATCGATTCCACCAAGCATATCAAATTTTCTTGTGGCTCTTTTTTCCCACTTTTCCTACCACCCTTTAATCCTCAAGTATTCTATCAACAGACTTGTTGTCATCCTTGTAAGCATCAGCAAAGTTTTTATTGCCCTGGAAGTTGTTCCGACGCATCAAGGGCGTAGTTTTGCTTTTTTTTTCTTTCTTTCCATAAGCCATCTGCATGGCAAACATATACAAGACCGAAACTATCAACTAGAGAATGGATCTATAGAGCGCTGAGCAGATAAATTAGATATAGGAATGGTACATATGCTGAAGGATTTCCCGCACTTAAAATGAATATTGATGAATTCCAAACGATATCAGGGATCATCAACGCCAATCTCACAGTGCCACAGCTGAAAATCTTGTTACGGGACAATGGTTTATACACAACAGGGCGTAAATCTGTATTACAGGACCGTCTGCAAGATTTCATAAATTCACTACGGATAAACAATGAGGTTGGTACATTGCGGACCATTTTAGATCAATGTACTGAGTTAGCCAATTCACGTTATGGAGGTCAGTTGGCATCTCTTTCTCAACAATCCCCACCGGCCCAACAACGGCAGCAGCAACAATATCAACAGCAAAATCAAATGTCTGGATATAATCAATATACAAGTGGCTCGGGATCAAATAATGTGAATGCAGCTGCAAGTTCTGACCTTCAACTAAAACTGTTCAGAGCAGATCCTTTTTACATATTCAAAAAACCTTTACTAGATAGAAGCATAAACTGTGTGATATGTTTTGATGGACGAAACATGGTTTCCAAACAGTTTGTTCTATCCCAAGAAGACTCTGCATTGTTGAAAAGTGAACCAAACAAGTATAAAATCATTTTAACGTCCCGAGATTTCACCACCCGTGAAATCTCTACTCCGGAAAACCCAGTTCCAATTCAATTTCCTCAGCATATAGAAGTTCGGCTAAACTCTGAAGTTATCCCAGATAATCTCAGAGGTTTGAAGAACCGGCCAGGAACAGCCAAACCAGCAAACTTGACGTCGTTCACCCGAAGACACCCGCAAACTAATTACTTAGAAATTGTGTACGCCTTCTCTAAAAAGGTGTACCTTATGAATGTCTTCTTAGCAGAGGTGGTTACTGTAGAGCAACTACGGGATACTTTACTGGCTAAACCACATATTGATATGAATTCAACTCTTGAACGGTATAAAAAGGTGACTGAGGACGATGATATTGTTGCCACATCAGATGTTATCTCATTAAAATGTCCATTGTCATACTGCCGAATTGAATATCCTTGTAAATCTATCAAATGCAAACATATGCAATGTTTTGACATGCTGTCATTCTTGATGTTGCAACAGCAAGCAATTACATGGACATGCCCAATTTGTCAGGAATATATTCCATTGAACACTTTACGCTATGATGATTTCATGGCCCATGTGCTATCTAATACTGGAGAAGATGACGAAGCAATAGAGATAGATCCGACCGGAGTCTGGCGGGTCAAAACGGAAGAAGTAACGGGAATAGCATCACCGGAAATGCCTGCGATGAAATCTGAATTCGAGCACTCGGTTAATCTAGATGTCGGAGCAGGAAGAGTACATAAACGACGATCGGAAAGCACGCAGCCAATTGAAATCGTGTCTCTGGACAGCGACGATGAAGATGAAGTAGAGACTAGCGTAACAATGCAAGGTGAAGTTCAAAGCGGGGAAACAAATGTTATAGAAGCTACTACTAGCACAGCTTTTGACTTGGGAACTAGTGATAGTGCTAGATCAAATGCAGCACCCACAGCAACAGCATCAGTTACAACAAATCTGTCCTTGACCTCTCCAACTCCAAACTCGTTTGATAATTTTTTCCCACTTCGACAGTCTGGTTTTAACGATAGTAACATAAATTATGGCCAGAATATAACAGCACCAAAYAGCGTTCCAAGTGCCCAAAGTGCTTCCACAGCCTCTAGTAGTCCTAGTACTGCTAATGCATCATATAGACAACAGAATGGGGTTCCTGTTGCGACAGCATCAAACAGTACAGTGCCGAGACCAGCACATGCAACACAGTTAACACAGTCGACTCAGTCGATATCCAACAACCCAACAGTAGTAACTAATTCCTCAGCAAATACATTATCGTCGCATTCTTCGAGAGCTCATTTACCTCGTACACCGCAAATATTCATTCCGAGAAGAACAGGCCAGTATAGGGGAATAGGCCCTGGCGATCCCCGAGCAAAATTAAGAAGAGATTTAGGCTCAGTGGGAAGTACAGGAAGCGGTGCGGTGTTTGGGAGTGGAACAGGAGCAGATAATACTTCTACTATTAGAACAGAAGCTACGCCAGGAGTAGTTTCCAGTAGCGGAAATGACAGAAACAATGTTACAACTGTTAACACTGCTGATATCGCACTTCCCAGCAGTAGTAGTACCACTAGCAACCATAGCAATACTGCGAGTAGTACCTCTCATGATGCACATGCATATGCATCTCATTCGTCCGATGTATCTACACAATCTACCCCTGGTGCCCAACATGTAGAAACTCATAATAGACCACAACAAAACAATATCAACCAGCAAGGACAAACAATTGGGTTTTCGTCTCTTCTCGGAAGAATCAGGGGCTCATCAGCAAACCCGGAAACTTCCTCTGCCAGCCAAAACCTGAAGCAAACTGTGGAGCAGAATACATCGTCGCATAACGGAAATGTTACCTCAGTGACAATTACACACCAAACTGACTATGGAACTGACCCAAATATTGCTTCTGCTCCTGAACCAATTCATGAATTAATTATTCCTGTTTTGCCACAAGAGGAAGCAAACTCGGACAATGATTATGGTTTAGCCGATCTGGACTCGGAACTGTTTGAAGATGTAGATGGAAACTCGGATCGGGATCGAGAACTAAGTTCAAAACGAAATTCTCCAATTGGAGAAAATGGGAATGATAACGGGAATGTAACAAGGGGTTCCAGTTCTGAATCTGTTCCTGGAAGCAGCATTTCGGAAATTACTGGAAAATCTTTGTCAGCTAATCAGTCAAGCACGAGCAGTAACTCGGTAAATCCTGCAGACATTCCTTCGATCCCATCTTGGTCACAGAACTCTCTTTTAAGAAGAAAAATTCCCACAACAGTGCCCACCTTTTCCCCTTCCAGATTTTCTTCCACTCCGAGTGACTCTTTTGAAATCTCTTCTAACCCCTCGAACTCTTCGAACCACTTAAACTCCTCTCACAACGATCAAGCTTCCACTCCTCCTAATAGAACAAACCCCATCGCCAATAGAACAACTACTGGTCGGACACCTATCACAGCAATTGATACTGACAATATTAACATGGTAGCTAGGAGGGACCCACCTAGTAGGGCAACAAATTTTAACTACTTGGAGAGTTCCCAAGACTCGATAAACACATCTCGTGCATCCAATATGCCCTTTCCACGCACAGGACTCTTCAAGCTGTCGGACAACACACCAACCACTAACAGCAGCCCTGCAAGCAATAACAAGTATAACGAGTTCTTCAGTAATCTCAACTCCAACAATAGAAGTTCTTTCGGAGCTGATTCTAGAGATAATGACGGTATTAATAGCGGTTCTTCAGATGATTCTCCGCCAATATTCCCGAGATTCCGTCGGCAAGGATATACTCGCCCAAACAGATCGTCTCAAGGTGGAATTTCAGTCTCTCGAAATAGTTCTAATGAAGGAAACGATAGCGGAACAAATACAGGAATTAATACTGGTAATGCCGGAACTAAAAGGGTCTATGCAGAAGTTATTGATCTTACGCTTTCCGATGACGATTAGTGGGTTGGAGATTGAACGATGCGCCTAATAGTATTTATTATTAAATCCACTGGCTAAACTAAAAGTACTGGATCGCTGGTCCATGTGCTCAAGCAGATGAATAAAGCTTTAAGTGCGTAATGGTCCGATTTGATAATCAATAGTATTTTATATTATTGCTGATTAATTGTTGAATTGTTTTAACTATATGACAGTTCCTGTTACTCGATCATGAAAATATTTTTACACCAGAATAAACCATGGTTAGTACTTGGTATGAGTATCTAATATGAAAATCAAATTGGTACTAGTTGTTATTGAGTACCGGTATCTAGTCTTTTTAGACATGTAATGTATAGCATGTATAGTATGTATTATATCTTAGAGGATATTGAGAATGGAATATGGGAATCATATTTGTTATTTGATTGTTCATTATTGTAAAGTGAACTATTTTGTTTGAGATAATAAGAACTAAGAGAAAATAGTGTACTGAACATAATARTTAGTTGTGATTCACTCTGTTCAAAATACGACGATTAAGCAGGAGTTTGTTGGTAGCATATGCATATAATATTTATGTACCTCTGGATGATGTTATCTTAGAAGCCCATGATGATACCTACTGCAGACTTTTTAACAATTATAAGAATGAATATTAAGAAGGTCTTGATATGAACTAATAAAATAATCTTGAATTCTCTTAATTGATCTCAAAAATGTTGATCCAATTGTATTAATCCTGTAGTAAATTTTTGGTTCACTGACGAACTTGAGGAGGTGATGAAGCTGTATCATTTCTGGGAGATCAAGTATAGTCTGCGGATTACTTATCTGCTTGTCATTGTGAAATATTGGCATCTATAATAAAAAATGTAGTAGGAAACATTATTACTAAATATACAGATAAAGCAGTACATTTTTTCAATTAGTAGTAAATGAGTATATAACAATGTTCTTCTTCACTTTTTCTTCTCTTTGTTCTTCCTTTAGTGATACAATCAATACGGAAATTATATATACATATCGGAAACAATTCTTGGACTTTTCTCATCAGTAGTTCGGGATAACTCTTGAGATCTTTTTATTCTCGCACAGCAGTAATCAAAGTTAGCAGTCCGCAGAAGGAATCAATAGTTTTGYAGTTTTGATAATTCCAAGGCAATTATAAAATGGAATCTTGCTAGCAACAACAATTCTAATTATTCTTCTACATAGCATTCACGCCCGAGTGTTTCTCCCAATGTAACCTCTCACCTTTTATTATCACTTTCCTCTTATTAATCTTGTTCAGTTTCACGTCTCATCTTAGATTTTATTACTTCAGGTCTCACGTCATATTATCTCTGGCAACTAATCACCTTCTCCGGTTTCTGACACGTTCCAATATCATCTCCGAAATATCTGACTACAAAGAAAAATTTTTTATTGTGTACTTTAATTACGCCCTTATATTTCTTCTCTGGTTCTTTCTAGCCATCAACATTTTAACATAACTAAAACTTTTTTTTTAAAATCGTTAATAAATTAAGGATTATCCCACTATTTCTCAACTTCAATTGACAGAATGGCCCCACCTAAATTTAACCCGGGCGCTGCGCCTTTTGTTCCACCCGGTAAGAGTCAGCCTCAGAATCAACAGTATCAACAGTATARCGGATACAATGCTGATCATTCTTACGGCCAAGGTTACCAACAGGGAAACGTACCAAACCACGGACAAAATTTCGTATCTGGAATTGCCCCACAGCCCCGCCAACCCCATAATTTCAACCGAAACGCGAACTACAATCAACAATCCCGTCAGTCTTCTAATGCTTCTATAAGATCTTCTAGAGCTGGAACTCCGCAACCAGATAGATTTAGTTCCACAGCTAGTAACGTTGACCCCTCTTCCGGATTGAACACTCCTAACATGTCAAGTACCTCTTTGTCCTCATTGGCTTCCGCTTTAAACGAAATTGAACATTCTCCAGTGACCGAACTACTTGGAGAGCTCGGCTCAGCTAAAACCAATATTGCTGCTCGCAAGGCTGCTACAGAAACTGTTCAGAAAATTGCTGAGAAGGGACCTTCCGCTATCGAAAATTGGCAAATCGGTCACTATATAAAAAAGTTCTCAAAGCCGAAAAACACTCCTGCTACTAAAGAAGGTTCAATGGTTTTGCTTTCCGGTTTGGCCCGCCAATTTTCAGAAGCAAGCCCTGCTGAAGCTTTCCTGCAAGATTTCTTTGTCTTTCCACTTGATCTTTTAGCTGAAAAGGACAATGCTGTTAAAAGAGCTGCTCAATCAGCCATTGACTCATTATACACTGCATTCCCTCCAGAGGCAGTTCCAGGAATAATATTTCCCGAGCTATTGAAAATCCTCAGCTCCTCAGCTAAATGGCAATCCAAACTSGCTTTACTGAAGCTCATTGACCGTATAATTGAAGAAGTCCCTGCTGATCTCCTAGAACGACTTTTTGTCTCTGCTATTCCAGTTTTCACCTCTATGATGACCGATTTCAAACCCGAACTTGCCAGTGGCGCAGCTAAAACTACCACGGCTTTTGTTTCCATTCTAGATAACTTGGATCTGGGCCCCAGGTACGGATTGATTATCAAAGCACTCTCAGATCCAAAGCAGGTTGAACCATGTATTAAAGCTTTATCTCAAGTTACCTTCGTAGCGGAAGTAACTGAACCAGCATTATCACTTTTGGTACCCATTCTTGTTAGAGCTTTGAACCAGTCGTCAACTTCACAAGACTTGCTTAGACAAACAGTTATTGTTGTGGAAAATCTCACCAGATTAGTTAATGATCCAAGAGAAGTCAAACCATTTATCCCATTCTTGCTTCCAGGAATTAAGAAAGTTGTAGAAACAGCTGCATTACCCGAAGTAAGATCACTTGGCGAAAAGGCTATGAAGGTGTTGCAGGATGCTGATAGCGAAGAGGAATTGAATAAGAAGCTATTAAGTAAGAGATTCACTATTTTGGACGTTTTACCAATGCTTAACAGCAAAATAAGCAATGACAGCGAAACAGAAAAATTATACATAGCTACGGTTATTTCTACAATGGCAAATTCAGGTGATTGGAAGAAATTACAGGTTTTCATTCAATTGGTACTTAATTCTGCCCATGATAATGAAAATAAGGGTAATATAGAAGGCTCTGACAATGAATCAACAGATTTAGATACAGCCACAGCTATTGTTGCCGAGCTCCGTAGCTTAGCAGACATTACAATTGCCACCGAAGCTGAAGATGATGGAATTGAGATTGTGAACACTGATTTCTCATTGGCTTATGGCGGAAGAATGTTACTCAATAAAACAACTCTACGATTATTGAAAGGACATCGTTATGGTCTTTGCGGAAGAAACGGTGCAGGAAAATCTACGCTAATGAGATCAATTGCTCAAGGAAAATTAGAAGGATTTCCAGATAAAAGTGAACTGCGTACTTGTTTCGTGGAACATAAATTGCAAGGCTCAGAAGCAGATATGGATCTCGTCTCATTCATAGCTAGTGACAGTGAATTACAAGGAGTAGATAAACAATCAATTGCTAATGCTTTGGAAGAAGTCGGCTTCAATGAAGAAAGAAGAGACCAAAATGTAGGATCTTTATCTGGTGGTTGGAAAATGAAATTAGAACTTGCTCGAGCCATGCTTATGAAGGCAGATATCTTACTTTTGGATGAACCTACAAATCATTTAGATGTCACCAACGTTAAGTGGTTACAGGATTATTTACTTCAACATACTGAAATCACTTCTTTAATTGTTTCTCACGATTCAGGTTTTTTGGACATTGTTTGTACTGATATCATTCATTACGAAAACAAGAAGCTCGCTTATTATAAAGGAAATTTATCTGAATTCGTGAAAGTGAAACCAGAAGGCAAATCATATTATACTTTAACTGATTCTAACGTTAAAATGTCCTTCCCTTCACCTGGTTTACTTACTGGTGTTAAAAGTAACACTAGAGCTGTTGCAAGATTGAATGATGTGACTTTCACTTATCCCGGTGCTAGTAAACCTTCGTTAAAACACGTGAGCTGTTCATTATCTTTATCATCAAGAGTCGCAATTTTGGGCCCGAACGGAGCAGGAAAATCAACGCTAATTAAATTGTTGACCGGGGAAACTATTCCTGACTCTGGTAAAGTAGAAAAACACCCTAACCTCAGAATTGGCTATATTGCCCAGCATGCCCTTCAGCATGTAGAACAACATAAGGAAAAAACTGCTAATCAGTATCTACAGTGGAGATATAAATTCGGAGAAGATCGGGAGGTCTTACTCAAAGAGTCTCGTAAGATCTCGGACGAGGAGAAAGAGCAAATGAGCAAAGAAATTGATATTCAAGACGGAAGGGGACCTCGGGAGATTGAAGCAATTGTTGGAAGACAGAAATTGAAAAAGTCTTTCCAATACGAAATCAAATGGAAATTCTGGCTTCCAAAGTATAATTCATGGGTCCCAAGAGAACGTCTTATTGACGAAGGATTTATTAAGCTTGTGCAGAAGTTTGACGATCACGAAGCTTCTAGAGAAGGTCTTGGGTACAGAGAACTAGTTCCTTCGGTGATTTCTAAACATTTTGAAGATGTTGGACTTGATTCTGAAATTGCAGATCATACTCCTCTTGGATCATTGTCTGGAGGGCAATTGGTGAAAGTAGTCATTGCAGGAGCTATGTGGAATAAGCCACATTTACTTGTTTTAGATGAACCTACCAATTATCTTGATCGTGACTCTCTTGGGGGCTTAGCCATGGCTATTAGAGAATGGAACGGAGGAGTAGTGATGATTTCCCACAACAATGAGTTTGTAGGTGCATTATGCCCTGAACAATGGATTATTGAAAACGGAGAAGTTGTTCAGAGAGGTAAAGTTGCTGTCGATGGTAGCCGATTTGAAGATGGAGGAAATGATGAAGCAACAGCGGCAGCAGAAGCAGCAGCAGATAGCGGGTCTGCAGCATCAACAAGAAGCAATACACCAAAGCCAACCGATGATGATTCACCAGCTAACATCAAAGTCCGTCAAAGAAAGAAGAAGTTGACTAGAAACCAAATCAAAGAAAGAGATGCTCGTAGAAGACAAAGATATTTGCAATGGTTATCATCGCCTAAAGGTACACCAAGACCACCAGACACTGACGATGAAGGAGATGATTAGATGTTATAGAAAGTGTATTCAGGAAAGAATATGTTAGTTTATACTGAGTTTTATTTGGGTTATAGAGATTGTTTTTATGTATAGTTTTATTTAAAGAACAATTTATAGTTTATTGGGTGTTTAAATGGGTATAAATAAACTTATAAGTGTTCATATTCGTTCGATTATTTGAAGTAATGACMATAGAGGTTCTTTGAACAAAATTAAATCCATTATAAATTACAAGAATAGTGCATCCATGCTATGATCATTCATGAATGAGGTACGCAACAGGCAGACAGATTTATTCAAATGAATTACGATGGGTTGTCTTCACAGGTGAATGAATTGATATGTAATACTACAATTATGAATATTTAACGGGTAGTCCGTAGTCTTCCCATATGGATGGAAATATGATTCTAAATAATTTCTATCATAAATAATAGGCAGAATCGAATACTGTCACACATACTACCATAATACCATGATACCATAATATCATATATCGGATTCATATACACTATCTTATTTCCCAAGTTTAACAATGTCCCTATTAGCTGAATACGCTTTCTCCTGCTCTGCACTGATCTCTTCCCCTTGTAAATTCTTCTCAACATCTTTTACAATATTGCGAAGATATTCAACATCCTTCTGACGACCAATAATACTAACAGTATTGATTTGAAGCCCCATATGAGGATAACTACCTATTTTAACAGGATAATAAATCGCATCACCAGAATTTGCATCATTTTGGCTTTTACTATTTTCTTTGGTCTTTTTGTAATCATCGTCTACCTTATTTTGAAGCTTAGTTAAATAAGGAGCCATTGCAGACTCTGGAAGATCACAAGACACGAAGAAACGAACAAACCGTCTTTCTACTGCTGTTCTTGCTTCTAAATCTTGCTTTAACGATTCTAAAAGCTGCTGAAACAGCTGGGGAACCCCTGGGAGGATGTGTATTTTACCCACAATACGCACAATTGGTACCCAGAGAGTTTCAATAGGAAATAAGTATTCAGCTGAATCACCATATGGTAAAATGGCCATCCTATGTTGAGCAGATTTAATTTCATCTGTCATATTAGCAATAGTTCGCTTGCGGAGCCTATCCATTCGTTCGACTGTTATAGGGTCTAGTTTCACTGCCATATTAAACGCTTTAGCAACTAAGAGACTGTTAGTAGGAAATTACAAAAAGTAAGATGATCTGACTGATAAGGAATAGATCATAATATGGAAAGAAATCGTACCACTTGATGATACTATTCATCAGATAGACTAAATAATATTATAATATTACATCGAACAAAAAACTCCTCTTATCAAAAAAATACTTACTTGCTTCATATGTCAAGTCATCATGTGTAGGACCAATCCCACCAGAAGTGACAATGAAATCATAGTTCTCAGACATATACTGAATCGATCTGATAATATCATCCTCTTCATCACCAATCACTTCAATTCTTTTAACATCAATTCCCAGCTGGAAGCAGTATTTTGCGAAGTACTGGGAATTGGTATCAATGATTTTTCCGTTTAAAATTTCATCGCCAATGATAAGACAAGCCGCTGTTCGAACTATAGGCGTAGAAGTAGAACTGGTAGTCGTAGATGCAGACATGATGCTAAGATGATGCAGATGATAAATGAGATGATTTGCTGTTGAAATTGAATCAGGAAGAGTGATAAAGGTATTATTGACTTGTAAGTGCGAATAAACACCTAGATCAGTCTAAAGGAATAAAAAAGTAATAGAATAAGAAATAAGGCAATTTGAGATCGTGRGATATCAATTGAGTTTCTCAATGAGGTGTTACCGATTGATCTTCTTAGTATCCMACTTCGAAGAAAATCAAAAGTACAGTAAACTCGTAGTACGGATTAATATTGAGTAGTATTGAAAGTATTTAGCAGCAAAACTTATGAAGATCCCAAAGGACGATTAAATGTAGAAACGAAGAAGAGGAAGCAGTAGGTGAGTTGAATCCTCGGTGGGCCATTTCTGCGATTTAAGAGTGGGAGATGTCTGAAAATGTGGGGAGACCGGAGGTCCAAAACTAGGGTAGGAGATAATAAGAAGAATAATTTCCGAAATTTGAAGTAGTGCAAATATCAAGAGAATGCATCTAAGGCGGGAGGGAGCTAACTAACTTAATATGTTTTAAATCAACCAAGGAGAATGACTGAAAAAAGTATCATTTTGAAATTCGCTGTAATTTGTACCTAAGTCGAAAATAATTTGTTTTCTTTGTCAGTTGAAAATTTAGATTGATACCTCTTAAGATTAGTATGTAATGTGTATACCATGTGGCTCTTATTGAGTTTTCTAGGGAAAGAGAAGAGCAAATCACTCCTTGAACCACCTCTTATGGGAACCCTATCGGGAGAACTACGGGAGGACCACGGGAGGTAAAGAAAGAAAAAAAGCTACTACCATTTTCGACCTTGCCATTGGAAAGAAAAATTTCTGAATCTTATAAACATAGAAAAGACTAGAGTACTTTACAATCTTCTACAACTCTATCAATTGATTTGTTTCTACATCTTCATCTAGTCGATTGATTTCTCCTGCCATAGATTCTACCACCACCCTCATTCACGTGATGACCTAAATTAACCTACTGTTAACCTACTGCGCTTGACCTGCACMGTCATGTGCAATACCTGCAATATCACTTCTAGAACAAAAAGGAATAAATCACTCTAGTCTTTTACTGTAGATCTACGAGTGCTTTTCTATTAGATTGGTTTAGTTATTTCTTTTCTTTCTCTTAATTTTGTTTTGACCTTTCGATTACCTTTTTGGTTGCTACAATTATAAAAATCGATAGCCAACAGGAGCGGTTATGAAAATCTACGTAYCTTCACAAATTCAAACAAGCAATATAGTGATAAGAAATGACATCTACATTTGACCCAGAAAAAGCTGAAAATCTCGAAGACGTAAGTAATTTTCTATTTATGATTTCTCATTACAGGGAGAGCCAATGAATCGATTAGAAACTAGAGGGGATTAATAAGTAGGTGCACAAAAACTGAGAGTAATTTTTTATTATAAAGAATGCGTTGGAACTGCTAATTACAATAAGACAAAAGTGCCTGACAGTTCTCTACCGAATCAACCTAAAACGAAAATAATGAATGTCATACAATAAAACCGACGAATAGAATGTCTACTTTTAAATCTCTACGTTCTCTTCTTTATCATATTTTTACGTTCAATATACTCTAACACTATAAACAGATCGAGAAGCAATTCGCTGTCAAGGCAGTTACTCAAGCTGGTAAGTGTTGATGCTTTCGTCTATTATAATGCCTATGTCTCTATCTATTGCATTTTAGTATTTATTTATTATGTCTATTATTATTCATGTTATTTGCAGAACATTAAACAGTAATATCAACATTGTTCTTACCTGAATATATTCATGATTACTAACATAGCTTTCATCAGAGACCTACTGGAATTTATTAAATAAAGTACCAGGCAGTAAGCTTAAGCTAACAAAGTACGTAGCTCTTTTAGCATTATAACAGCTTGATAATTATCCAATTATTCACTAGTAACTCTTTGCTATTATTGTTTATTTATTGAGAAAATTCTAACATTTGTATTCAGATTTGATGATGATGTTTTTGATGCTGTTAGAGAACAATTTCCTGAATATTTAACCAAGGAAGGAGTGAAAACAATTAATGAAGAAGCTATGAAGTCCAAGGAAGGAAAAGAAAGATGGAGAGTTTTCATGAAGGAATTTGAAGGCAAAGTCGATGATTATAATTTTGGTACTTTGCTAAGAACTGATTCAAACGCTGAATATGATCAAGACACTACAATTTTTGGTAAGTATATGGGCGAACAATTGGGAGGATTGTGAGATTCGTTGATGATTAGGAGGTATTTGAGTAAAAGTGAAGGTCGAACAGAAATAATGATAGAAAAGTGGTATAAATAACAGTAGAATACAATAGAAACAGCGATAGAACGAGCAACAGAACAAGCATGGGATAGTAACATGTACACAATAACGAAAAGAACAACTATCAATTGTTTGTCAGAGCTAGTAAATTCTACAGAAGCTGCTGCTGGTCATGTTGTCTAATCAAAGGATGAAAAATAGGATGAATACCATTTCGGAGCAACCAAATGCTAAYCATCAGCAACTGTCAATGTCCTAAGATCCTTTTACTTTTTGCTTCAATTCTTAACATATTGCTAACAGTASTTTTAGCCTTGCGATTACAATTTTATGCAATTGAAATTTGCAGAAACCGTTATGGTTTAAACGATTGGATTTATGAACAACATAAGAACTGATGGCATCTGTTTACATAACAATTATGAGTCACATTATATCAATTATGTTATGCTATATGATATAAACAAATTGAAAAAAAAATTGAGTTTTGGTTAAATTGTTTGAATGTTTTTAAGAAATTATAAATAAGAAAGCAGAAATACTGGTAGCGTAGATGATATTGTTAACGAATGTTCAGTAATTGTAAAAAAAGGTAATAACCAACAAAGCAGGTTCCGCTGAAAATGCTTTCTGAAGTACGATGATGGCACAACAAGTACATAGTAAATGTATGGATTTATGCAAAGTATGCTAATACCTAGTTAATAAATGTCCAGTGAATTGAAAATTGTTAATCGGACAATGGGAGGTACATTAATTGAACAAAGGTACACTTGCTCAACAATAATTCATAAGTCGAGTTCGAAGCAGCGACATGAAGTAGCATAAATTGACACTAATTAGGCATAAATTGCCAGTAGAAAGACAGGTTTCTTTATAGAGCCAACTTTGATTACACAGAATAGATAAATCAACAAAATAAACATCAACCACGAATAAGAATCGACTATTAAATAAGCTTTTTTAATGTTAATTCTGCTTATGAAATATACTCAATTTTTCCATTAAATCATAAAATCAACCAACAGCATATACAATCAAATTCGTATTTTGACTCTTATGAGACATCATTATATAGTATTATTGTATATTAATCTCCACGATATCCAAGGTTTAGTGCTTGAAATATTATCTTCATATATATTGAAATATAAACAGGGGTCCTAATATAATAATCTATAGATAAATAATTATATGAGTATAAATGTGGGAGAATATTATCATGAATACTCAAAAGTATTATTAACATCATCATCGATTTTTTACTATCCTTTCAGAGGGGGTATAAGTTTACTTAAATTACTTTTCCTTCTTCTTTCTCTTCTTCTTTCTCTTCTTCGTTCTATTTGAATGCTTCTAGTTGTTTTATCCAGTTTGCGCATTGATAAACATCAAATCATATCTGATTGCTGTTTGCATATACAAAAAATTCCATAAGACTCACGCCTTCTCCTGCTCTTTCCACTTACTTCTTGATTTGCTTTCCCTCTCTTTCTTCTCTTGCTTTCTTTGTTGTATCTAACTCATATTCTATAGTCAGTCGTTTCAACTGTTTAATGTCATGAGAAAGCTTACTACGTACATTATGCGATAAATTGATCAAATCATTTGCTGATATATCATGATCAGCAGCAGGAACACCAATCTTCAAATCCGCAACCATATTAGGTCCTGATGGTAGTAATTTCAATCCTTCTACAGTATACTCAATAGGCTTGCCATTAATTTCAGGGGCAAACGTTTTCAAAGCGTTTGCAGCTTGCGAAAGAACATTTTGATATCTCTCATCAGTCTTAGGGATTACCTTATCCAACAAATCCATGGTAGCATTTTTAACACCTTCAGCACCTATACGAACCACCATAGTAGAAACAGCTAATCCTCCAATAGCATCCAAAAGACTCATTCCTAAGAAATAAGAGCCAGAAATAGCTGCCAGAGCAACAAAAGAGGTCATACTATCTACACGATGGTGCCATGCATTCACGGCTAATACGGTAGAACCTGAACTTTTAGCTACTTTCAGTGTAGCACGGAATAACCATTCTTTGATACCAATGGACAGCAAAGCAAGCCAAGCAGCATTGATATCAACAGTATGACCATCCCCAGCCGCAGGTCCGTGGGAATGAGAATGCCCTTCGCCAATAATACCAGTGATAGCATCAAGAACCTCATGGGGAACATAAGGACCTATCATAGTGACCAAACTGGTCCAACCTATATTCAAACCAGCGATCAATAACAGTCCTGAGACCATAGCCGTTCCAAGAGTTTCAATCTTCCCGTACCCCTTTGGAAAGTCTTCTGTTGGAGTTCTTGAACTGAACCGTACTGTGAAAAGGGTAACAAAATCAGACAGAAGATCTGAGAAGGAATGCACAGCTTCGGCAAGTAATGCTTGTGAATGGAACACTACACCGCCAAAACCTTTAGCTACAGCCATTCCTACATTAACCAACATACCAATCCAGGTAATTCTTAATACTGGGTTTTTCCAAATGCTTCCTTTTTCTGTCAGAAGTACGTTTTCTTCTGGGTTGTGGTGATGGTGGTCGTGGTGTAGTAGACTAAAGGGGCCGTGTGAATGGGCATGATCATGTTCGTGGTCATGATTATTGCTGTTTAATTTATGATTATGTTCTTCATGATTATGCTCTTCGTGATTGTGCTGTTGTTCATGATTGTGCTCTTTTCCATCTCCATCCTTTTGTACCTGTGGCTTGCCAATATTTTGTGACATATTCTGCAGTACCGCAAACGTAGCAAACACTCTGTTCTGTCTAACTGCTTTCTGAAAACGCATTTCCTGAGGTTGGAGAATCCCAGTACACCTTCTAGTTGTTGCAGTTGATGCTTGCGTATACAAGCTCCGTTTCAACCATAACGATGCGACAAGTTCAAAATTACTGGCAGAGTTGCTCCCAGTTTTCCCACCACGAACACAGTGAACACCAGTAGTAATATTGGTACTACTGCTGACTCTGCAACATGTGATGTTCAGCAGTCGTATATTCGGTTTGACTGTCATAAGCATTGCGGAGTGTGTGGATGACTGTACGATAAATCACTAAAGAGAACGAAATAAAATTGAATAAATTTAGGTGAAACGATATTTAACTCAGCGGATTTTCTTTACCTTATGTGTTGAACTATAGCTCACTTAATACAAAATGTTTGTTTGTATCCTTAAGCAATATCAGTGTTGTGAATCATTGAAACCACTGTTGCAATAATATGGTTCTGACCAAACAGTGTTGGTTCGTCTAGTCCGAATGCACAAAATTGAATCAAAGCAAGACGATTTAAATCACAGGTCCTATCAACCAATATTCTATGCAATTACGGATCCTATGTTTCCTTATATCGAATGTCAGTTGGACAAAAAGTAAAGATTCTCTCAAGACACACTCTATTTGCCTAATAATATCCTAACTTTCTTTCCTTGACTTCCGCTTGACTATTCTATCTCAAATTTTCCTCTTCTTCTTACCCTTCTAATAATCTACCTATCTCCGAGAGAAAACTGATAAAGTAATTCTCATAGACGAATCCAAATTTTCGCTTCAACAGTACATCAAGATTCTCTCAACTCTTTTTATGAAAATCCTTCAAATGAATAAAATAATCCCAATAACATTTTAATAGTCAAATGCTGGTCATTAATCATCAACTACCAACTATATTAATTCCATTTCAAGTATAAAATCTTCCAATTCTTGATTGATTTTTCAGTCGCCGATTTGTCACTAACACTAACGTTACCTGTTTTGTATCTTAACTAAGGGGTGAACCACCACACTAATAAAACATACTCTATTACCACAGATACAAGAACTCGGGATTTGTCGGGGGAAATTTGTACAAATATAGTTTAGTAAGTTTCTCCAGTTTCAGACTTTAACTCCGAAATCCAATTTCAAGGTGGGGCCTCTTCCACTTTAATTTCTATATACAGACAATAAATCACAATGAGCCACAATGAGCCACAATGAGCCACAATGAGCCACAACATCTATTTCTCTTCTACTGTAGAATATCAACTGGCAAAGAGCCATACGAACGTGTTTTAGCACCAACAGTAAAGTGCTGGAATAATTAGACAACTTATAATCTTTAATTCCGTAGTGAGAAAAAGAAAAAAGTATATATTTGAGCCCAGTTAGAAATCTAACTTCACGCTTATATGTATTCTGTCTCTATCCTAGCAAGTAGTTATATCGTAGATAGTTTATTGTTATTATTAAGGATATTATTATTTGGAATATTCTTAAATAAGTATACGATAGCATATGATCAATTACACCAATTAGCTAGTATAGTGAATAAACAAATAGCTTCAAATACAAATTGCAACGCTATTGATTTCAGCAACTCAACTATAGGAAAGGTCAAGGATCTCTATTACTTACATGAAAGAAGTTCATTTATTCTCTATATATGTGGGGGCTCTAATTTAGCTATTTTTATATAATATTCTTGTTATCTATACTATTACTTAATTGCTAATATAAGGCGACATATATAACTTGCTGTCCCACTATTCAAAAGTTACGCCGTTATTCAAAACAGTACTTGGAACTTAGTAGCTGATCGACTCCTGGCTGTTTCTTACATCATCAAATCAAGGGCATTGACTTCTTCGTTCCGATGCTCAAAAATGGCACTTCATGGAATTATCTTAGCTTATGTTACCACGTAAATCATAAATTATCAAGTATTTAAGAGAACATTTGTTAAATACACAATTGACTATATTCATGGTATCTTACGTAGAATTGGGAAGAACTGTCTATACACATGTGCCATATGTGCCATTGTATGAGATCTATGAAATGTAAATAGAAGTGAGATACACGTGAAATACAAGAACAATAAAAGAGAATTAGAAGATAATTGCAGTTGAAAAGCTCATCTCTTTATTACGTATGATTGACGTGTAGTAGACACTGGTACTACCAGTAATAATAAAGTATCTCTTCTAGTGAATCCCGAGAGMAGTGAATCCCGAATGCTGCTGCTGATGAAAACACGGTAGCTGATTATAATAATTTTGAACTGGAAGAAGATTAAGAGTGAGATTTAGCTACTGATGATGTTAAACGAGATAGCCATAATAAATCACAGCTAAAATCAAGTGCTTTGATACCAAAATACACTCTTGAGTCATCTGGAACTCTACACCTTCAACAGAACTGATAGCGGAGAGCGAGGGAAACAACACCAATGTCATCGCCAGTGTTGAAGATACAGGAAAACCAAGTTTTACCCAACTTTTCCTCATAGTATTCTTTTCACAGGGAAAATGTAACAATATTATTAGCAGTAAGTTAGAAACATTAAGAGATTCCAATATAACATGAGGAGTTAAGAGGAAATGACGAAAGTCTAGGTTGAAATAATAGATTATCATTATAAGTATAAGAACAGCTATAACAAGAATTACAACAGTTCAGTTACCGTTCTATCTATTATCTATTATCAAAGCATATCATCAGCCGACATGTCAGCTATAAGCTTGAGAAGATCTGCCCCGCCAAAAAGTCTGGCTACCTCCGCCAAATCCTCCTCTGAACATCAACGTTCATTTCCCCGTTGTATGACTTGGAATCTTAGAGAAAAGGTGCTTCAAGATTAAGAATAAATGATCCTGCTATCAACAAGAAGGTTCAATAGTCAACCGTCAACGTTTCTACGTTCTTATTCTTGCCAATAACGTTCGTTTGCACCTCCAATTTTTTACTATTGTTTCTTCTTGTGGAGGGTTCTTAATAGACAAAAATGGTGACATTATGATACTAATTCAATCAACTAATCAGCTTGTGCCAGAATATCTTTTTAGGTTGGCAAGACGGGGCCATCATTCACTTCCCCGGAGTTCCGGAGTTCCATTCCAAAGGTTCTCGTTCTCACAATCTCCGAAATGCAAAACAAGATTGAGTACTACTATCTTCTCCGATTCCTTGCCCTCTACCCTTCACTTATCCCATTGACTTTACTAACAAGCTGCTTCAGTTCCTCATCCGTATATCTAACCACTAACTCATATTTCTTCCCTTTCAAATCACTGTCATCTCCGGTTTGTAATTTGTCTAATAAAGCCGACAGGGAAAACAGTTTCACCTCATTTTCATCCTCTCCGACTACCCCGCTTGTTGCCCCGTTAGTTGCCTCACTGTGCTCATGCTCATACACAACAACGCGGGATAAATAACAAGGTTTAAAGTTGATACTGCATATCATCGAGCCGCAAAACACACTCCGATTTACTCTT
Organism: Sporopachydermia quercuum; assembly: GCA_001599295.1. NCBI lineage: Eukaryota > Fungi > Ascomycota > Sporopachydermiomycetes > Sporopachydermiales > Sporopachydermiaceae > Sporopachydermia > Sporopachydermia quercuum. The sequence goes on along the minus strand of BCGN01000002.1, from coordinate 2,215,568 downwards.
TCCGGTATCTCGCTTATTTCGCCAGCTGCCTTCCGAAAATCAAGCCGCATATTCATCTCATTCACATAAACATGGTCCATATAAGGTTTGATCCATTTTAAGTTCTCCCCACTATTATTCTCCACGTACACTATTATTAGTGATGAAACATCTAATAAAGGCGGGGTCTCCTGTTCCGACAGCCAATTTTCTCCGTCAAATCCGAATTTCAGCCAATCCTGCCCTGCAAAGTTAACCCCTTCCAGAACATTAAACCCAAGATTTACACATGCCGAACGGGCTTTTGGGAATTTGATCACAAATTGACCCGGTCGGTGTCGGATAGTATAGCATTTAATTCCATTTGCAATAAGAAATTCCGGAGTTATGAATGAATCGGAGCTTAGTGGGGTGGAAGGGGTAGCGTCTGTTGTATTATCTGCGTGTGATAGTTCGCTGGTTTCCCGAATTCCATTGACGTTAATTGATTCATTTTCAGCTATGTTTGAAATTGCGACTGTCTTGTTGCCGTTACTGTTACTGTTACTAATGCCGCTGTTAACGGTTTTATTTTTGTTATTAGCAGTATTAGCGGTACTATCAATGTAATGATCATCAAGACGGATAGATGAATTATTGTCGTTGTTTGTTGCTACAATACTGGGGGTATCGCTATTGATGTTATTGATGTTATTGCTGGTATTATTGCCATGTTCAGCAATACCATCAACATTCTTCCTAGTGTCACTATTATCATTAACATTGTTGCTACCAACAATAATGTCATCAACGGGGGCAATACCAGTATTAACAGTGGTATTACTGTCGACACTGCTGTTGATATTGCTACGTCTAATATTCTTAGCATCATCAATTGGAATTGCATCTTTATTTGCATTAACAGCAGTATTATTGCTAAAACCAGCAGAACAAATAGCAGTATGRCCGCTATTATTGTCATCACCACCACCAACAACAACATTGACATTGTTACTGCTAATATTGTCATCAACATCAACTACAACATCAGTCATAATTTCATCCTGTTCGCTTTCTTTTTTGTTTACCTTTTCCTTGTCGTTGATAGAAATATGGTTGATACTACAATTAGAATCATCATCACTGGGATTACTAGCAGCACTACTAGCAGTATCACTGTTGCTACTGCTGTTGCTACTGCTGTTGCTACTACTGTTATGTTCAACATGATTATTCATAATACTTTCCTTGTTGTCGTTTTCGTTTTCGAGTTCGTTAGAGTTTTCAGTTACAACAAAAGTATAAGTTGTTTCATCGACAATATTAGCATTGTTATCGTTAGTAGTATGACTGTTGTAATCATTGATACAGTCTTGTACTTTGTCGTCATTATCGCTATCACCATTATTCATAGTGTCATCATCAATACTTTCACTGGTACCATTCTTAGTATTATCCTTTGTAGTACCAGCTGTAGCATCAACAGAGATATTGGCATCATCTTTCATACTTTTATGTTCGTTATTATGAGCAGTATTTTGATTGTTCTTGATACTATCATTAATACTATTACAAGTAATAATAGATGGGATAACAACAGTATTATTACTAGTACTATTACAGTGATTATTATAATTGTTGCTGGTTCCAATACTATCAATACTGTTGGAAGTGTTGTATTTAGTATTTTCAACAGTATTTTCAATAGCGTTGTCAATGGTCATCCCATCTATCGTGTTACCGATAGCATTGTGATTACTATTAAATGTAGTATCATTGGTACCAGCCGTGGTACTAGTAACATTACTACTAGTGCTAATAGTAATCTCATCAGCAGTATTGGTATTGCTAGCGTTACTGTCAGCACAACTTGTGTTACTTAAAGTATCACCAGTTATACTATCACTAGTAACGATAGTGCTATGAATAGTTTCTTTATCATCACTATTGAAAATAGCAGTACTTTCAACAGTATCATTAATGCCACTAGTAATACTATTACTAATTCTTTCAACGTTCCGAATGTGATAAATACTTTCAGCACTTTTAATGGCTTTTCCGGTATCGTTCTTGCTCTCTTTATCCTCCTTTTCCTCTTTAATACTGTCATTAGTGATCTTATTTGGAGCCGAAACTGCATCATACGGTCTCTCTTCACGAGTTGGCTCTGCATCGAACAGAGAAACTTTCACTGGATTCCCTGAGTTTTTTGGTTTAGCAAGACAGTTGGCTTGTGAGGACTGGGGGGTCTTATTATTGCTAATGCTGAAATCAACCGTTTCCAAGCTAGAATCATTACCACACATACCCCTCTTTCCCCTCACTAAATCCTCAAATTTGTCGAACTCTGACTCTGGAACAGTGTACCATATCCGAGTATCTCCTAAATGGGAATAAATTACCTTCGATAGAAAATGATCTTCAACAGTCCAAGCTTCGGTTGAAAATAGCATTCCAACGTAAAGCCAGGGCAAAGTAGCCGATATTGCGGGATAATCCAAGTATCGTAACAAGAACCCTTCATTTAAACTGAAATTGTTTAGATTCCATGCATCTATCAATTCCCCACAGTTTCTTGAACCTCTTTCTATAGTCGGAAAACCCGAGCCATGAACCACAGAATGAATATCCCCACCATACTCCACTTCTATTGCCTGATTTAAATCTTTAACCGCGGTCCAATATTCCTTTTCTAGTAATTCCTCCGAGACCAAGATCGAATTAAGGTTCCGCTCCGATATGAAATTCTCTTCAAACTGTTTAGATTTTTCGAAAAATTGTTTAAGATTATAAAGAGGTGCATCTTTGGTATCGTATTTAGAGTTATCCAGTGTTTCTARCCCGTGGTCCCACTTCTCTAGACTGTATCCAGAAGTACCATTGGTGGGGAAGGCAGTGTTTATTTTTCTATCGTCTGTGGCATTGGAGAAATATGTGGGGTATTTCAAACCCCGCAGAGTTTCGAGGTTCCGGCGGATTTCCGGTTCCGATGCTTGTATCTTCGGAGCAGTTTGCTTATTAAGATATGAGGAAGAAGCGCGGGAGGGGGAGTTGTTACTAGGTTTCAGTTTCTTCCGTGGAGGTTGACCGGAAGTTGAGATATCGGAAGTCGTACACTCCTCTTTCTCTTCCGCTATTATTTCCGAGGTTTCTTTCTTGCTTTCCTCAATTTCTCCTTCTACCCCGCTGTTTTCTTCCGCCTGCCCCACTTTGTCCCACCGAACCTTCCCGTACTTCCGCACATGCTCATCGTACGGATATATTAGCTTATAGTAAGACGATTTCAACGATGTCGACAGTGACGTCATAATCTTTCCGCTGTAACCTAATTCTCTTCCGATCTGTGCCCAGAGCTTCTTTCCACATACTACGTGGAAGCCACCCCGTAATTGGACACCGTTCCGAAGATGGTACAAATCTAATGGTCGCTTATCAATACTCGGCAGCCTGGCTATGGAACTGTTGCGCAGCTTATGGAACAGGTTCAGTTCTTCTAAGAAGGCTTGTTTCGCCTCTTCTGGATCTTTAAGAGCATTTAATACTTGCCGTTTGGTTTTGAACCAAGCGAGTTCTGTGTCCAAGGCAAACGAAACGTTCCAGCTCAATGGCGGGATAATTTTCGCCATTCCGAATTTCTCCGCTTCCGGCCGGATCTTTTCAATGTATACGGCGGGGTTTTGAAACTCTTCTGCCGAAGGCCAAAACGTAGGAGCTTGCGGTATGTTCATAGGGTTGGAATATGTTTCCGCAGGTTCAGGATAAGGTTCCGATGAAAGGAAAGAGGTGGAACGGTTGGAAGGGGCTTCGCGGGGTAGAAGGTTTTCCTTAACGTCGTTTTTTGTTGTCACCAGCGCTAAATGAAGCGGAGGATTTGCTCGAGATCGAGATTGAGGGTATGTGAATGGATTATAGTGATGAGTGGATGATCCTGATGCCGATGTTGATGTTGATGTTGATGTTGATACCGATCCAGAAGTAGAAGCGGATGCTGATGCGGAAGAAAGAGCTCCTTCGAGAGAACTACCAGACCGAGATTTAACATTTGTGTTCCGAGAGCGGGATTTTTGTTTCACTATCGGTATAGTGATTGGAATAGCGCCAGGGATTTTGAGATTTGAAACTTCAATAGCTGAAACATTTTTTCTGTTTCTGGTAGTTGATTTCTGCTTTGGGACTCTGCCTGGGAGCCTATTTCCCGAGTTAGGATATTGCGCTTTGTGGGAAACGGAAGATTTCTCTGCTACGGACGTTGCAGCTGCCGTTGTTTCTTTCTTGTCGTTATGAGAACTTCCCTTGGTCGAGGCGGAAGTTCCGCTTGCTTGATTCATTCTTATCCGAGCTTTCACAATGCGGGATATTCTAATTATCAGGCGGAAGAGTCTCCTACTTTATCTACCCTATGCAAAGTCAACTTCTACTTCTGTTAGTAGTAGCTGTTTCCTATCACCTTCCTATGCTTATGGTTATACCTACGCCTATGATTATGCTTATGCTACTAGTATAATCGACGTATGAACGTAGTCAAACAGCAGCTCAAAATTCCCTAAATATGCAAAAAGAATCATAAAAATCCTGCTGAAAATGCCTTATGCTATGTAGATAACTATGTGATCATGTCACAACATAAAGCATACAGCAGGCATGTATAGTAGTAAATGGAAGAAATAAACCAGTGGCAGATGTACGTCTCCAAAGCAGCTTCAGCATATTGTCGGCAACCTGTAATGTAATAAATGTTCCATATGTTAACAACTGCGTAGCAGAATAACTAGTCCATGATGATAGAAAAGGAGGAAATAGAAGGAAAGGGCTGAAAAATGGGAAGAAACTGGTTTCGGAATGGGAAAGTGATTGGATTTGTGGATTTTTGTATGGTGAATTTGTGTTTAATGTTGAGACTAAATGAGGGAAATGCATGGAGATGCATGAAGGTGCGTTGGAAGTGCATGTCAAAAGAGTTAATGAGGAGAAGAGGAAAAACTTTCAGGTTTTCGAAGGGTAATTCCGCTAAATTTTGCAGTGATCAGAAAGTAGAGTTGCAGAGCATTGGAATGATGGATTGCCGGAGAATTGAAATAGTTTCCCATTGTGTTGAGATGTGTTGACAAATATAACAGAATTTTAAGATTAGGAACTCTACCGCATGAACTGTCAAAGTAATCTAATAGGACATGGCGATCACATGAGCTTCGCAGAAATTATTTACCGCTTATGTAATCATTCAGTTTTAAGTCTTGTGACAAACTGATGATTATGTAATTTATAATATGTGCATGGGCTAGTAAAGAACGTTTGTAGAAGAATAAGTAAAATACTTTTGAGAGAGAATTTAGAAAGCAATCAAAAATACACTAATGTTTAGATGGTAGAATATGATTCTAGCGATAGTTTTCGTTATGGTTACTGCTGAAGTATCATTTTCAGTTTGTAAAAGTGGAAATTTTACTGAGATCTTGAAGCAAGCGCCACGCAAGATTGTGTAGCTTGTCTGGGAGTCTATTTCAGAAAGAATTTCATTCTTGTTTCCATTCGAACTACGCAATCTCAATGAATCCTCTTGGCCAACGGTATTTCCAACTTCCGAGTCATCTTTTGCAAGGTATCAGTTGTTATCGCATAAAGTGAAAGAACCTACAAAAGGATAAAGCGCATGTCACACTTTTAAATCAAAAACCTCATACATAGTTAAATCACAGTTAAATTATTTCTGAAATTGAAATCGGTACCTGAGCTACTTTTAACCTTAATTTAACATTAACATGTCAGCCACTTCTGTTATACTCATCAGCAGCGACGGGTATACCAATTATCGGTAATATTCAGTCATATTACTACAAAAACTTATATATATACTAAATTTTCAATATGGGGATCCAAATTATCAAATTTGATTTTCCTTAATTGTTCATATAGGAATTTTACTACTAAGAATGTGAAAATAAGATAGTGTCCTTAACACCTCTCCAAGTAAATTAGCTTTAACCCTTTCTATGATCTCCGCTATACTTCTTATAGTCTCCGGGTTTACCTGCATTGTCTCATTGTTTGATTTCTGTTTCCTTCAGCCAACTAATTCATCTGATCGATCGATTTATTTCTCGTACAAAACACTTTTTCATTACTAGGGAAATGAATTGCTATTGATTTTGTTAACTTTTTGTCTCCTTATTGAAGTTGCAGAAACTATCAGAATAAACAGTTTCATTCTTAACACTTATATTTCTGCTGTACGGGACATTTGATCATCACAAGGTTACTGACTATACAGGCGTTATTGCTAGTACGCATTGTTCTTATTATTCGCAGCACCAGCAACCTTCAACACCTAAGAATCTTGTTTTTTGATATTCAACATTACATTTGTAATCTGTTGAATTTGGTGATATTTCCTTATTCTGACTGTTACTAATCAGCAGTTGTACTGGCAGTTATAACCAGATCATCCACTATAAGTGAGTAGAGAATATAACGCAAAGTATTGAAATACTATAATACTGTACGAGAAGATATCAGCTGTACGATTATCAACTAATTTAGCTATTTGAAACTGTTATTATAAAGATTTTAAGAAATTTTAAACAATTTTGCTTGTTTATTAGTTGTTGGGAGGTAAGCGGCTATAGGGAAGAACTACATATCTGCACTGGTAAAAGGCCAGATGCATTGTTATGTTGATCCATACAGACCTATTGGACTTCGCAACTGGATTGAAATCTCAAAGGCATAGTAAACAGGTAGACACATAGGACCCGTTTGGTATTCAAAGAATATCGCGTCAAGAGGTCTATCTAATCATCATTAGAAGGTTATCACTTCTACTGTCATTACCAGTATTAACACTCAACTTAAAAGTGATTTTCCTATCGTTATATTTAATTATATCTCAATACTGTTCACATCTGAATTACCTACAAATAAATCGCAGCATGAATCTTTTTTTTTACTCACATTGATTCCCTTCAACACATCATTTACTCATAATGGACTCTCTACAACAACAGCCAAAACAAGGAAACACATTGAAAGAAATAGAGTCCTCAAGGGGAAACTACAAATCAAGATTCACTGCTTCTGGCGTATTGATTCCACCTAATAATAACATTGCTTCTACTGCTATTCCTACTAGACCATATAGCAAATGGATCCTTGGTGATTCCATAGGTTCCACGGATTCAATTCCAAGTCCCGTAAACAGCTATGGGAATAGTACTACTACCAATTGGGGCAATAATTCTGGCAAAACCAGAAACACATCAGTAGATGAAGGCTATTTCAACAGTCTGTACGAAGGTGCTAATAACAACTTTATGATAGGGGAATCTCTTTCTTTAGTTTCAAATTCTTCGTCAACTCTACCTATACTTTCCCCTAGTGATGGTGTAAATACTAAAGAAACTGTTCAGAACCCCTTGAGTCCACTAGGAGCGACTATTCGTACAAGCTCAAGTGTTGCTTCCTCTGATTTTGCACCCAGTTCTGCAAATCCTTCTGTGAAGGAAACAAGACTAATAAACCTAGAATATAATCCATCGACAGGGAGGAAAAAACTAAATTCATACGAAATCATTAAGGAAATCGGAAGAGGGCAGCATGGTAAGGTTAAACTAGCTAGACAAGTAGAAACTGGGAGCTACGTAGCTATAAAAGTTATAGATAAAATAGGAAGACCAAAGCTAGGGAAATCAGGTAGAAGCAATGCTCAGCAAGAGAAAATCAAGAAAGAGATAGCGATTATGAAGAAATGCCAGCATCCAAATATTGTACAATTGCTGGAAGTCATTGATGATGTGAGGTATAAGAAGATATATCTTGTGCTGGAATACTTAGAGAAAGGAGAGGTCAAATGGCAAAGAATAGATGAGTGTGATGGTACAGACAGTAAGAATATAACTAATTCTATTAGCTGTAATATTTACAGCAGTAATAGAAAATATTCACCAGTGATGAATCTTAAACAAGTACAATCTGTACTTCGAGACGTTTTATTTGGCTTGGAATATCTTCATTTACAAGGAATAATCCATCGTGATATCAAGCCGGCTAATTTACTACTTTCCAAAGACAATCACGTGAAAATATCTGACTTTGGTGTTTCATTTGCCTATCCTAGTAATACAAGCGAGATAGATTCCCAATCGGGCAACACCACCAAAGCCCTATTAGCAACTGAAATTGAGCTAGCGCAAACCGCAGGTACGCCAGCTTTCTTCTCACCAGAACTTTGCTATACAGATTTAAACCAAGAAAGAACGAAGATTAATTATAAAATAGATATTTGGGCACTGGGAATAACATTTTATTGTTTGCTTTATGGGAAAGTACCATTCATGGCAGATTCAGAGTTTGAGCTGTTTAGTGTTATTACTAATTCACCATTAGAGATTCCCAATGAAGATGAAGTATGTAGACCTAGTATTGGAACAGACAAACAAACAGATAGAGAAATGTTGGAATTGGCTATCGACTTGTTGTATAAATTGTTGGAAAAAGGTCCTGAAAAGCGGATTGAATTGGCAGACGTTAAGCGACATCCATTTACCGTGTATGGTTTAACAGAGAATAGTAAAATGTATCAAAGACTAATGGGAACAGAAAAGGAGAAAGCAAAAGAAAAAGAAGAAGGGGAAGGAGTCAAGCACACGGAGGCAACTAATAATGTGATAAATTCCTCGAATAATTCAAGTCAAGACCTCTTTTCTACTAAGATTGAAGTAAGCAAAGAGGAAGTTGAACATGCGATAATTGGAATAAGAGGTAGGCTTAAGCAAACCTTAATCAAAGCTTTAAAATTAGGCCGAAACTTGGAAGGTAAACATGAAGCTAAATCTGAAGTTAAATCCGAAACTGAACCTAACCCTTCTATGAGAACTTTGGCCGGGAAACAAAAAAGACAAGACTATGATAGTACTAATAATGATAGTGAAGAACAGAAACACTCACAAGATCTCCGAACTACAAGCTTGATAGATCTGAGTGTTAACAAAGTGAATAAAGTTACCAGTGTTGCTAGCGATGCGAGCTCAATTTCCGTATCCAATAATTCATCAAGGCTCAATCAACCGATTACTAACATTCCTAGTACTAGCTCATTGAATACTACCAAGTCAAGGACCAATAGTGAGGCAAAGTATTCTTTAGAGCGGCCGACTTTTTGCACCTCAAATTCTGATATGAAATCGTCCACTTCAAGTGATATTAGGAAACTAGCTATTCCTGGTACTTCAGAAGCAACACCTCTAAAGAACCGATTTGAAAATTCAGTCACTACTAACTGCAATTCAACAGCTGATTCAACCGCTAGGACTAATATTTCTAGCAATAAGCTAAATACCAGTAGCGATTCAATAACGTTATGTAAACCTAAGATGTCTTCGTCTTCAAGTGTATTGAATCTCTATGAAATTCTTAATGGTAGCAATACTGGTGTGAATGAAGTGACTAGAAATAAGCTTACTGACAGCACATACAGAAAATTGTATGAGTCACCAGATTTAGGCTCTGAGTAGGATCAATCTGATGCCACTAGTTGGTTTGAATTGGTCATAATGATATATAGTATAGGACATAGAAGTGATGTATAATATGAATGCTATGAGAAATATAGTTTCAGATCGGGAAATAGTGTTTAATTTAAACTTCCACCTTCAAACTTTACACGGGATAAACTTTAAATCAAACATTCTTGATTAATTTTAACTTTAAAATAATACTCTGAAAACTATACATCTTGTATATATCCCTTAGATCAAATACTACTTATTATCGTCAAGATGCAACAAAACGAAAGATTTCAACAGCACTCAATAAAGCCAGAAACCAAGCATTTTACATGTCTTAAAACTGTGCTAATCCCACACGCTGTGTATAGTTCTCAAACGTTGGAACTTCATAAGGCACCTTTAATCCTTGAGCTACTTTCTTTCCTAAGTCATTATCTAGCAATCCGAACAATAAAGCAACGTTTATCTTCAAATCAGATTGCTTGATAGTTGAGGCATGTGCAACTATATTCTCAACAAGTCTTTCCTTTTGACCATCATCGTACACCTTTTGATATAAGGCTCTTGGTTGCTCCAAGTCAAGCTCAGAGATTCCAGAGACATAGAAATAGTTACTCTTTTCCCAAATCTTATCTTCATGTCTCTTTCTAGCTTCTTCTTTCTGTTTAGCCTCTGCTGACTTCTCATAGTCAGATGTGACAACACCCGTAAATCTTTTATTGCTTTCACTGATAAATCCTTTACCTACAACATTGTTGATGGGTCTTATTGTGGAGATATAGTTAGGTCTGTTTCCTTGATTGTCAATAGCCATAAAACCATCTCGTTGGAAGTTTCCGGCTAAAAATGGGCATCCAGAACCCTTTTCAAACGTCAGAGGTCGATTGACAGGTAATTGCTGATAGTTGACTCCCAATCTATATCGGTGAGTATCAGGATATGAAAATAATCTTGATTGAAGCACAGGATCATTTGATGGTTCGATTCCATTAACCAAGTGGCTTGGACTAAAAGCAATCTGCTCAATTTCTGCGAAATAGTTCTCGGGATTCTTATCTAGAACCAATCGCCCAAACTTTCTTAGCGGGAATTCCTTATGAGGCCATACTTTAGTCAAATCCAAAATGGAATACCTAAACTCTTCTGCTTGCTGAGGTGTCATAGTTTGAATGTAAAGCGTCCAAGAGGGATTTTCGCCAGCTTCAATAGCTTTGAACAAATCTTCAATAGCAAAATCTGGACCTGTGGATTGTCTTTCTGCTGCTTCTGCAGCACCCAAGTTTTTGACTCCTTGGTCTGATTTTGCGTGAATCTGAGCATAAGTGGTATCTCCATTTTCATTAATAAACTTGAAAGTATGACCAGAGTAACCATTCATATTTCTAAAGGAGGCTGGCGTGCCACGATCGCCAAACATATACACTACTTGATGTAGTACTTCAGGATTCTGGACATAGTAGTTCCAAGTGTGCGTGGAATCAGTATTTTGGTTTAAATGTGTTTGAGGATCACGCTTTTGTGTGTGGATAAAATGAGGGAATTTAGTAGGATCACGCAAGAAGAATACTGGAGTGTTGTTGAACACCCAGTCCATATTACCTTCGTGAGTCCTTAATTTGATGGCAAATCCCCTGGGGTCTCTGGCAGAATCTGGAGAGCCACTTTCACCACCAACAGTTGAAAATCGCATAGATAATGGGCATTTATAACCAACAGTTTGAAATGGAGAAGCATAAGTAATATCTGACAAGGAGTCAGTTAATTCAAAGTACCCATGAGCACCGCCTCCCTTAGCATGAACTACACGTTCGGGGACTCGTTCTTGGTCAAAATGAGCAAGCAAGTCAATCAAATGATGATCCTGAAGAAGCAATGGACCAGTTGGCCCTGCCCTTTGGGATCCATAAGGATGGTGAGGATATGGCACACCGTTGGATGTTGCATATACAGCTTCTTCCCTGGGGTTTTCTAATAGTTCTTTTGAAGCCATTTTGAATAAAGGGTAGGAATACTATATAAGAGCTGTCGAAATACTAAGCAAGACACTTATTGGTAGCTGAAATCGTTTATAGTGATAATAGCACTTATACTAATATCTAAAAGATACTTTGAACTGGTAGTAGGAATACGTTAGAATGATCGATATAGGACCAAAAGACGAGTAAGAACCCTTTAGGATTATAACCCAAGAAATACTAGAAACCAAATAACCAGAAGTCAATGGATCTTTATACAATTGATAAATATGAGATATTAATAATAAATGATCTCATAAGAGCCAATAAGATCAATTGTTTAATCATCATAGATACATGCATCAATCCGTTATTCTACTTATGTCATTAGTTTTTATTTTGACAATGAGAAGCTTAATTGATAAAAGGTTTCTCCGCATTATGCAATTGAATGAAAGGCTTTATTTGAAATCACATTTCAATTGTTTGTAGGAAATTAAGAAGTCACCTAGTAGAACACAGGCTATAACCGCAAAATGAACTACAAATAAGCGATTTAGTTAATTGTTCTTGGCTGAACTCTTGGAACAAGTAATTATTCAAAACTTTCAATTCCAAAATAAACATCTCCATCCTTTTCGTTGATTTTCATTTATCACTTAATTGTTTTGTGATACTACCCATTTGATTCTTTCAGCAATTCATATAAGTAGAATTAATGAGAAAACCATTAAACCAATTACCAATATGATGTCATATTGTGGTTAGGAAAAGTACTTAAAGTTTAGAGCTCATAATACTTTGCTTTCAATTATAGTCGTAGAGTTAACTTAGTTTGACCGATTTAGGAAATTAAACCGAACATGTAAAACTTTAAATGTTGACTCATGATTTTCAATTTAGTGACGAAATGAACTTCAGCTTGAGGAGTCGTAGTATAAGCTCAGGTTATGCAATTGTAATAGCTCCACTAAATAAGTTCCAGAGTTTTTCTGTTTACTAATTGTTGGACAATTGAGATATTGCTTAATAATGAAGAAAAAGACAATTCTGTATGGTAGATGAATATCTCGAATAGGTAGACTTGACCTAAAAGTTCTATTGGGAAGTAGTTTGAAATCTATGGCTTCGAAAGTCAGTGGGGGTAAATTGAGAGATCTCGATGAGTTTATCAGCTAAACTGTGACAATGACTATATATGGCTATGAAGTGTAGAAGGTTATGAGGGTTGCGTAGGTAATTGAGGCCACTCTCATTCAATGGAAAATGTCCATTAAGCAGCCTACAATGAAGATGGCTAAATCAGTACGCTACTTTTGTTAGACACCACGGGATACTTTAAATATAAAATGAATTAGTCGCTTACTATTCTAAATGGAATAGCAATAATTCTGAGAAGAGCACTTCAGTATAAGCAGTCAGCATCATTCCCAAAAACTTTAATTCCCCTACACTTGTAACACACACAGAGTTAGCAGATGTACTATGGAGAAAAGAACAAGACAAAGGTGAGTAACAACTACAAAAACTTCAATAAGGCCTTTTTTCTTTCTTTTTTACCTCATCGTCATTCACTATAGTTTTTCTAGACGCTTTACCCTTGCTAATCCATCTAGTGCAAGCAATAAAAAAAAATCTTTATTCATCTCTCTTCGATCCACAGCAGCATTAATTATGAACATACATACTATGCATCTAATGCATTTCATGCATAAACTCATTTTCAACATCTCATCGTCAGGTAAGCTAAATAAAAACGTCTTTATAGTTCTCTATATTTATTCGTTTGAGCTGACTTTTTATTGAATACGCCGGCAATATTCGTCTCCCCAGTTGCTTCTCTTAGTGGACTTCTCTTAGTGGACTTCTCTTAGTGGACTTCTCTTATCAACTGTTCTCACTTGAATACCTTCGTTGAAACTACGGTACTAGAGACGTGATGCACAGTCTCCCTCTACTTCGGAGAAACTCATTTCATCGAATTCATCGTAGTCTCAGTTGCTACTACTATTAGAATTCAACCCTTCTAGCAACCCATCAGATTTCATTTCGTTGAATATCTCAACCAGGTACAAATCACTCTCATCTAACTTAGCACCGTTAACAATCGTTTGTACAACAGCTAATCTACCACTGGCTTCCTTACCTAATCTTGCTTTAGCCACTTTATTCAAAGCAACATCATTTATTTCACTACCAGTCCTAGAAAGCATTTCAGCGTTCTTAAAGCATTGTACTATATTCTGTAGTAGTAAATGCTCATTACTACCTCTTTTCACGTAGCTTTGCAATGCTAACTTCCATAGCTCGACATTGCCTTTCTGAATGTATCCTTTAATAGTTTGCAATTGATATTCAGCTTTCAATGATTTGTCATTACAAGAAGAAATCAACGCCTGTAGTGACTTCAATGCTTTTGTGATCATACCAGAGGCTTGAACAAGTACATTCCATTTGAACTCCTGATCTGCTTGCTGTTCGAGCTTCTCGTACAACGATAGGAAGCAATCAGAAGCCATGAACAGTTTTTCTGGATTCTCATACGCAGTGTTGAAATGCACTTCAACTCCATCATCCAAGGCAAATAAAACTTCATTTCCGGTCCAAAGTTGCAACATCTGATCGAAATCACCACAGGTAATTGATAGACATCTAAGCAGATTGTTAGTACTAGTCTGCATATCTTCAGTACTAAGCTTAGGTATCAATAGGTTACTTTTATAGTTGTAGAAATACTGATTATGCAATTTATGCAACTCTTTGAATATTACTGGCAATCTAGACTTGCAGAATATATCTAGACCAAATATATCAAAATAATCTACCAGATCATCCATTCCTGCTGAAATGGTYTCTAATAGACTTGAAGGTGTCACATTTTCTTTCATAGAAACATATTCACTGTCAAGGTCAGATTCTTCTTCGGAAGTGTCTTTTTCTTGTGTTTCCTGTGATTGATTATTCTTATCTATTTGGAAGCTTTTCAKGTTAAGCTCATCTAGCTCTTTAGATTGTAATTCGTAGCATCTGATGAACGATATAAATGATTGCTGCAATAGATGCTTACTAGTTGTAGCATCACCAGCTTTGAATGTCTGCTCGGACAGCTCATCCAGAACTAATCCATTATTATAATAGAGATCCCAAGGGCTTGAATACTCCATTTGAGAGTTTTCAATCAACACTTTCTCGTTGATAGCAATAGCCACAACATGCACAGACAATATATCGTTTAAAGATAGTATACAACATTCCGGAGTTCCCCATTTTATATACTCATCTGATTCTATAATTGGTTTCAGAACCTCTTCGTTTTCCTTGATAATATTATAGTATATAYTAAATACTAGTCTACTGATATTGTAACTAGCATCAACAATGTTGGCATCAATGTGATAAGAAGGTGGAATAGTTACTAGTCCTGAAGATCTCCATTGAGATGCAGGGCCTAGGCCTAGAACGTGTAGATAGTATTCATAAGCTCTTTGGTAGAACCGCAGGGCCTTTTTGATATCAGAAGAAATCCAACGGTCCCCAGATTCCTCTTCTGTAGATGCAGCAAAAAGAAACTCTTCTGGTGTCAAAGGAGTGAATACTTTCTTGTTAGAGGACTTATTTGCTTTCCGTTTGAATTTGAACTTTTCAGGACGAGCCATGACGATGGATTTTCAGCCTCTGAAACAATTAAATCCTTTGAAGAGATAACTAATAAGATCTGTGAGTTTATGTGTATTATAATCTTAAGCTTGTTATAAAGATTTATTGATGGTAGTAGTCAAAGAAGAAAGCGATGTAGATGACAAATGGATGAAAAGAACGGAAGCCATAGAAACGAATTTTCTACTTTGATTTTCTATTTCCCTGAAAGGAAGTTCTGATTTCAGGATGAAGAAAGCTTATTCTGTAAGATATTTTTGATTACGTGATAATGATTTTAAATAACCTTAATTGTACTTTCTACTTCTCTCTGTTCTATGGTCTGTTGATAGACAGCAACTTTATCATTCCATGTAGTTGGAGGATTACTCCTTAAGATTAGACTTCCGGAAGACAATTTTTCCATTACTAGCCTCTTACATAGAAACAGCTAGCTGGTTACAACGATATTATTCTCGATTCGTAATAACTAGGAGGCGTTGATAGTTCTAAGTTTGTCAAGCAATGATGTATAAAATTATATCATGAAAGCCTTCTTTCTTATCTAGAGTATTTATAGCGCTATTTATGGTATGTAAGAGAATACTTCCAATTCATTTTGAAGTCACTTTTCGTGTTTAAATACTTCATCTTTGTGCAATTATAAACGGCATTATCCTACACATCTCTCGCTAGCGCTAGCACAGTTACTACATTCATGTGGTTGTCATCTCTCTTTTTTGCTCTTTAATTTCATTTAAGCATTCGTTCAAGTATTTAAGCTTTATAACTCTTATATCTTCATGCTTGAAGAGACAATCTTAACCTAATATATAGGTAATCACATAATCCCAACAAAATGGTTCAATGTGACTTCCCCTTTCGGTCTTACATTAACTTAAACTTGAAACTCACAATGAAGTTTCATTTATAGCTGCAGAGAATAAACTTTAGTGCGATATAGTTACAGAGTCTCCCGAAAACTGGGGGTAAGATTTATTTACATAAGATCGAGGTTTCATTGTTAACCTATGATGTTTATATTTGAAGAGTTTTGTTCATTTACTAGGTCATTAATGAACTAGAAATAAAATTTGCAGGCCAACAGTAAGTAAAGTGGAACTATCCATCGTAGCTGGGTTTCACAAGCCAATCAAACCAATAACCGATACAATGAACAACCAAGACGAGTAGAATAAACTGATAGTGTAATTAACCGCCAGATCTGTTGACGTAGTTGATGTGGCTGACGACGGAGAAGCGTCAAAAGTTGAGGATAAGGACCAGGACGAGGATGAGAAAGTCGAGGTGGGTGAGGTTGGCAACGACGATGAAGATGACAATGACAATGAGGAGGATATGATCGAACTGACGACATCGGAGACAGTAGAAATACTAGAAGAATACAACGGTAATTCTTCAATTTCTTCGGAGCCGTAAAACTCTCCAGTCGCTAAGTTACCAGTATATTGCATGATTTGTTGAATATTAGAACTATTCAAAACTAATTGATCTTCAATAATCGAAACAGAAAGACTACCATCAATAAGCTCTCTTCCTTCAAGATCGTAATCAAATTCGTCAAAGATAACAGTTAAATTTGCCATCAAAAATTCTTCCGTTGCCGTCGCAATCTCCTCTACAGTATAGGACGAGTTCTTTGGCATGAGTTTGATGGTGAGGAGACTAACGTATGAACCACTAAATAGATCTTGCTCTTGCCTTCTGTGTAATCCTGTTCCTCCAGATACTTGAGTTACCTCGACACCTATAGAGCCAAACGCTCTGGCAATACCTGCTCCAATTCCTTCTCTAGCCAAATATGATATTACTTTTTGCGATACCGTTCCTGTTAAGTATGTCAGAACAAAGGTCGGTGGTGAAATTCCCGCTTTCAATGCTTTATAAAAATCTGGGCCAACGTCTTTAAATACGGACRCGACTTCGAGGTTTATTTCTAGGGCTTTGAATGGAATTTCTGAAACAGGTAACTGAATTATTTCCTCCAATTCTTTTATAGTTCTTGCTTTCTCTAGTTCAGCAGCAAGTAATTTGCTTTTCTCCAAATTTTCACAATGGCATCGACTAGTTTCGACGTCCGGTACAGTCATTGCCACAAGATAAGTAAGTAGAGGGCTTTTACATTGAACCCCTGCAAAAACCTGTTGGGCGGTGATGGCACCTTCAATGAACCACTCATCACATATCGTAATCATCCGAAGAACTTTGGCAACCACGAAGTAGTGAGCAAYTACTACTTTCTGGCCGTCATCGCAGGCAGCTTTATTTAGAAATGTAAGGCAAGCGACTGCCCTTGCGTATGCGGCCGCGTCCATGGGGCTTTCCAATATGCATTTATGGGCCATCATAGCAAAACCGGACCAGACTGGGTTAGGACATAAAATCTCCAGGTCTGGAATTTCTGCTTCAACAAGGGGCGGCAGTCGCAATGACAAAAACGCTGTCAAAATCCTCGTCACAATTCTAAGAATACGCATCTCAGCTTCTGATATCGAGGAACTTGGTATAACTATTTCCAAAGCTTCTTCTTTGAAAGACTAGGGAAGCTTGTCTTGCTCTGCAAAAGAAAAACATTACTGGGAGGACAAAGGTATAGGTTGGCACAAATGTACAAGATTCTCTTCGATTAAATATGATATGACTCTACCCTAAAAAGTGGGATTTCACAAGCTAGAAAATGGTATTTGACTAGTGAGTTGCTTGGTCCTCTTATCTTATCAAGTGCGCCAAGAGAGCCAAGGTCTTGAAACTATTTTCAGGGATTCTTGGTTATGTGCACAAGCATTTAAACTTAAAGTCAAAATATATGTATCTAAGGTACAGAACGTTCCCTCATCTGCACAAATATGCACATGAACATATTGTTGAAAAATAACACATCTAATGAGTGTGTATGTAATCTTTAAGAAAAATGCACTAAATAACGTAATTCAACCCATATTTTTTTTATGCATGAGAATCAATGATCTCTAGTTCTAAGTTCAAACAAGCTTCATTTCAATAGGTTAAACTAGTTGAATTAAGTTAATTGGAAGATTCCAAAAGTTTCACTGAGAATATGGCACAAGGCTTTGAATCCATAAAACAATTCATTTCTTGACAGTTTATTTGATTCAGGTTCCAAATAATACAGTGCTTAGCACTCATTTCAAACTTATCTTACGGGTACGCGATTATAGACCATTTGAAAGTGAACAAAATTAACAATATTTAGAATCGCAATGATCAATCAACCAATTAAACAGCATATGATAATGCGCACTTCTCAGCACTGGACAAACAAAATGACGGGCATCTCAACCTAAAAAAAATATCAATTGTTTTCATCTTACTCTCACTGTTCTCACCTTTTACTATATAATCTTATTTTCGCAATGCATTATTCTATTCTTACATAAACTTCCTCTATTCAAACAATACTCATCAGTTACTCACCTCGTCTTTTCTTTCATTTCTTTTTTACCACCAAACTTCTCAGCTTGCTGTCTTCTTAAGGCCACGCTCGGTTCGTAAACTCCTTTATAGAAATTAAGTAAATGTTCTTTCCTTAACTGGCACAAATGCTCACAAAATAGAATCTCCACTTTCTCATTGACAGAAACCTCTTCAGGTTTAGTAGCTTCTTCGTTTAGCTTTGGGAATAATTGTAGCTTATTTTGAAATAAACTACTATATTTAGTTCTAGTTTTTAACCGATATAAATTGAATAATGAACCAGTGTTGCCATTTAGCTCAATACCTTGGGTAGTGATATCAAAATCATGTGATTGGTATAACTGCTCAAATGATACTTTGTGATCTGATAGAAAACTAGCGTCTGTACCAATAGCCATGCATTCTTTCTCTGTGCATTGGAATGCCGAGAATATAAAGTTCAATACTAGTAGAAGTTCAACTGGTAGATCCTTTTGAATGGTGATTATATAATCGCGGAAAGTATAACCAATAGTGAAAAGTCCAATGATGTAATACTTAATTAGCAAAGACACCATCTTGGAATTAATGCAAGCATTAGGTCTGTGTTTAGAACCATTACTACCAAAAGCATCAGCAGAATCAAAATCAAATTTATCAATCTTTGGTGCAACTGAGTACGCTAGAAGTGTAAGCAATCCTGTATAGTATCTCATCAACACTCCTGGTAAGTATTCATGCACAATACCATATTTATCATCTTGCAAAGAGTTCTTGAAGAACCCAGTTAAAGCTTGAATAGGGAAAACTAATGACGAGATAGGATCTTCAGGTATTAGATTATTCTCTAAGTTACGAATTTCTGTGTGGTTTAAACGAAGAGCACGAATAAATGGTTCACTTGCAACAATGGCTTTAGTTCGAATAAGCTCAGACACGCGCACCTTTCCAGTTTTAAATGATGATGTGATTAGAATCTTGGTCAAATCATGTGCAAAACCGAATAAGAACGATGCCGCTTTGGTCCAAGATGATGGCAACAAAAACTGTATCCATGAAACATTTGATTGCTCAATTGGTTTAAACCACGACTGGAATGTATCGGGAGATTGAAGTAAGCGTTGCTCGAATGATTTATTGGCAACTTCGAATATTTGGATGATATTTTCTAAAGATTCAGTTGTTGAAATATTATCATCGATGTTACCATTGGTATTTTTGTTGTTATTTCCAGTCGTGATTTGAGAAAAAGATAGTAACTCCTTGAATTTGACCGTCTCGTCATTGCACGAGCCTGTAAACTTATCAATCGTATCATCAATATGCTCGCAGCAAATCTGAAATACAATGGACCATTTCCAGGTGCGCGAATCATTAGCATCGTGAACATCAGCTAGAATACTTTGTCGTCTTTTCTGCATATCTGCATTGCTGGAATTGGCTATGAAGCATAATTCTTGCAAGGCTGCAGAGTTCACGTATTTAGGTATTATTCCTTTTCCGTTTATCTTCCCTAATCCTGATATTAGTGTATTGTCTGGTTGATCGGAAAGAGAACTTAATGATGTTATAGTTTCCGGCAAATTTCTTGTACTACGGAGGATAAATGCACCTGGCTCAAATACTTCAACAAGGATCAAATAGTTTATAGCCTCCCAAATAGCAATCAGGAGAACTTCAATGAAAACCGTGAACATATCAGTAATCAAACGGTTAGGGAACGTATTGWAATCTTTATAGTGAAAATCAGATGTGAAAACAGCCACCGTCTTTCTAACTATTAGCCAATAATAAGGTCCAATAATGAAGTATAAGATCCTACTGAGGAGAGGTGTTGATGCTAGACAAATGACACCTCTTACAGCAGCATTAACCGCCAAAACCAAACCAGAGTGTTTCTGGAAGTAATCCTCTTTGAACTGAACCCTTGATCTATCAAAGTAAACGTAGTTTGTATAGGTGTAGCTAAGGCCAAACATTATAGCATGGAAGTAATAGATAATTGCCATTTCATTTAGAGCAGAAAATGAATATTCAGCGTCTGAAATGAAAAATGAAACACTCTCTAAAGCTGGCTGCAAAAGATAGAACGTGTAGACCGTCCACAAGCAATATATTGTTGATAGTACCAGGTATCTTTTGGCAAACAATCTATATACCAACTGGAGACCTAATGATGAGCGTGTGTTGAAATCAATGTGATAATATCTCCAAATAATGCTGATGAAACCTTTATAGATCCCCAGTAGAAACAACAGAGTCATAGGATAATGTAGAAATAAGTTCGACCAAAACGATGATCCTTCAGGGAAGACTCTTGTATGGGACCCATATAGATAATTGAGCACTAACGGTAGTAAACCGAATCCACTAAGAACATATTTATGTACTTTGAACAATCTTGTCTCTATTGCACGATTGACCGTGGTTTTATATTGTAAACATGACCTGTACTCTTTCCTTGAGTTGATATAGCTCTGTGCCTTTGATTCCGTTGATGGTTTGTTTGTGTTTTGTTTCTCTCCATTTGGAGAGATGTTAATAGGAGAAGGCATAAGAGATTTGATGCGATAGACTGCGATRYTTCGTTGATCTGTATAAACGATACGTTCGCTTAAATATATGATGTACTTACTGACAACAAATACTGTTATCTAGGGCGATGTTGCCAATAATCAACAGAACTGAAAATGATCAATCCTTACAACATATACCACTGCACTAACTGGAAGATGGTTCCACCGCTCAATTATCAAAACACTACCAAACAAGCTTAATATTCAATTGAATATCAAATCATATCCCTATCATATACAATAGTCTTCAAGTACCAAAATTTTTGTTACTAAAAGATCTTCGATAACTTAATAAACAGCAGATCATGTAGAAGTAAATACTTCCCGCAATACTTCATAGTAATTTCTTTTCAATTCCTTTTTGTTTGTTTTGCCTTTCTCATTTGTTATGTAATTTGGATTGATCTTGATGAGAGTACCCTTCTATCCCCTTTTAAGACACATTTTTATGATTACGTAATAAATGTCCAATTTGCCCTTCACTTTGATTTATCAAACTTCAATTTTCGTGTTTCCATTAAGTAAATAAACCTGTAAAGGCGCGATATCTAATCTCGTATTATCTTATAACATGAAAGGAACAGTAGAAAAGTGATCTCAAAACAACAGAAATCTCCGTAATAACGTGAATTATTATATATTCTTTGTTTTTCAGGTTACTGATTAACAGATCTGCTAAAAGGGCTGGTAAGAAGCTGGTGTTTGGTTACCGTCAGTTATGATTTGATTTCTATCTTCATCTTTGATCTCATGGTAGAGTTTACATCAACATCAGAAATATAACATTACACCGATTCATTCATCAGCTAGCTTCAAATGCTTTTTTGATGAGTGTATAAGTTCAGTTAGTATATAGCTTAGTTATCGACTTTATCGTATCATAAGACACTATGCAAAACAACCAGCATCAAGGCAATGCTGAGCCTTGGACTCATCAAGAACTCCAACAAATGCAGAATTGTCTTAACAAACTACTAGGTCCAGAATTTGTTTCAAGGCGTCCAGCACCTGGTGGTGGAAAAGTCCCTTATTTAGAAGGCTGGAAAGCTATAAATCTTGCTAATTCCGTGTTTGGATTCAACGGCTGGTCCTCAGAAGTGAAAAACGTGTCTGTTGACTATTTCGATGACCATTCAGGTGGTGGCAAGTATGATCTAGGYCTGAGTGTCACAGTAAGAGTTTCTCTAAAAGACGGCACATTCCATGAAGATATAGGCTATGGCCATATAGAAAATGCACGGTCAAGATATATGGCGTTTGAAAAATGTAAGAAAGAAGCTACCACTGATGCTCTGAAACGAGCCCTCCGGTGTTTTGGCAATGTACTGGGCAACTGTCTATATGATAGACATTATATACAGCAAGTTCAAAAAATAAAAGTAGAAACTGTAAGTAACGAAGAAAATATGAAGYGCCATATGTTCGCAAAAATTGCTTGCTTATCTGATTGTTTGGTCCTTATAGATTATCTACTAACATGTGAGCTTTAGCTACCGCTGAGTGAAGACAATCTGCATCGTATGAGAGACAGCACAAGGCAGTTTTCACGGCCTCCGGACCAAAACAGAACTAACGCCGGTCCTTCGGCTGCTCAGAAACAGGGCTTACCAAACAGAATGGCTTATGTACAACATCAACAAGGGGTTGGAAGCAACAATACAACAATCCCGGCTCCAGAATCCAAAACCAGGGCTTTACCTCTGTCAAAATCATCAGCATCAACCTTAACGTCAGCATCAGGAGCTATATCTTCATCAGGTAGGAAACCTGTAAGCAACGGGAATTATAGCAATATCCATAACGCCAGAGAGTTAGCAATCACTCAAACGAACTGTACTACAGAAGAGCTAGACCTAACGTTCAGAAGCGATGATATGTACGATTTCAACGAGCTTGATGAGGACATCGAAGCAATGGAAGGCATTGATTCGATTGATGGTACACCTTTACTTAGGCAGTCTCTTGAAACAGTACGATCTGACAATAAGTTGAAAAATACTCGTAATAATATTACTGACCATGATAATCACAGCTTAATACATAATCATCAAGGAAATGAAGTGCAACCTCAAGAAATGCCCCCCATGAATCCTAATACGCCAATCAAATTCTTCTCCGCTAGGGCTGCAGATCTAATACAGAAAAACTCTCCTTTGGACGATAAATCATTGTTCAATCCCTCTTTCCAGTCTCCTAGTTTGAGAAGAACACTGGATCAAACTAAAAGTGCCCCTATAAAGAGAAGTGCTGTAGAAGCTTTGTTATCACAATCTGGTCCTTCAGCGATAAATAAAACAACGAGACAGGAAACTGAGAGTACCAATTCAACTGCCAATAATGCTGGTAAGACTGAATCTACTACAGACGCTATTTCTTCAGAGTCAATTACTACTACTACAATTGCTTCTGGTGCTCCTTCAGGCGCAGACAAGACGTCCGAGGACGAATCAACACATTCCAACTTGGTAAAGAAAGTAAGGCTACCACCTGGAGGATTATCCAGTAAACGGATACTAAGATCRGACAACTCCGCTACACCTTTAAGAGAAATCAGCCCTAGTAGCGTGAACACTGG
Organism: Sporopachydermia quercuum; assembly: GCA_001599295.1. Taxonomy (NCBI): domain Eukaryota; kingdom Fungi; phylum Ascomycota; class Sporopachydermiomycetes; order Sporopachydermiales; family Sporopachydermiaceae; genus Sporopachydermia; species Sporopachydermia quercuum. The sequence continues at coordinate 2,191,933 of BCGN01000002.1, read as the reverse complement.
AAGCAACGTTAAAAATGTATCTAGTAAGCGGGAACCTCAAGAGGCTGTTGAGACGCAGAATAGTAAACGTACTAAAGTGTAGAATTGCGATACGTTCTTTCGTTTGTATGCTAACTGCATAATACAAACGTAAATTAATACATGAARTAGTAAGAATTTGTATGGAAAAGGTCAATGTTATATTAGTTGTGGAATGATCGTGTCGCTGGTGGTGAATAAAAGGCTTCATTAAAGATGAGCTGTATACTCCTTAGGTAGTTATTATCAGGAAGTTGGTTTATCCGGAGCATTAATGGGATCATCATCATCATCATACAATGCATGAACTCTTAATATCCTGTCTCTATGGTCACTTAGGACATCAAGTCRGTCGATAATTGATCTAATTTCAAACCAATACGTAATACGTATACTTTCTATGCAAATCAGATACTGTAGACGAATGTTTTCCAAGTCATTTTTAGTTGACAGAGAAGAAGCAAAAGAAAACTAATTCATAATCCACTTATTGCTCTTATCTATTCAAACCAAGACTAATCCATGATCATGATTTCCGATTTATCCTGAACTGYGGAGTCTATTGAAATAATCATCTCCGATGTATGGGTGTTATATGTGTCCTACATATGTTATTTGATTATGTAACCCTAATTGTCTTATTGTTCTCTGCCAAAAGGACTTTCGCTTATCTACAAATTATAATATTTATAACTATCAAAACATTYCAGATCATTTGTTTAGCAACTGTAAGTTTTCTATTATCTATTTTACTTTTAAAATTTCATATATTTCGTATTTAGATTCTAGATAGTATGAGAGACTGCTCAAACGTATATGGCATTACTTCTCACACACATAGCATACTWCATTTTCTATCGTAATATACTTGATATGAGTAGATGCCTGTTGATCTATTATTCTCCTCTATTGAACTTACAGATGAACTGATATTCACAGCAATAAGCTTAATTTATTTTCAATAGTGTCTACAATGCCAGCAGAATTTGAATCGGTCGCAAGACCAGCTTTTAGGCCGCCAAAGCCTAAGCCAAGGAAATCCAGAAGAATACAGTCCAATGTTTCAACTGAGACTAATAACTCACCTACAAATGCTCAACCTATTGAGCAGCCCATCAAAACCATAATCAAGTCAAAGGAGTCTTTAGGTAGAAGAGCTCGCAATTCAACATTGGTAAATGAAAATAATGTTGACTCAAACGTTCCAGGAGGAACCAATTCAAAACAAAGAGCCAAATCTGAGAGAACAAAAGAGATTCATGAGAACAAGTATAAGAGACAGAAAACAGGTTTGGTGAAAGAAGAAAAAGAGAGCCAAGCACCAAAGGAACAGTTGAAACTCCTAAAATACTTTGACACGGTGGAAGATATTGAATTCGCCAAAGTGTACGTCATAGACGATACAAAGTTCCTCGTGGATACGCGTACTAATCATGTTAGATCTATAGTCAGACTTCACGAAGATGATAAGGACTCTGAGGCTATGGAAACAGCTGAAAACGAAAATGAAACAAATGAGACGAATGTCAATGCTTCTAGTAGTAAAACAATAGAAGACCCGCAGTGTTCCAACAATGGGGGAGATGCAAACAGTGAAGGAAATAACTCTAAGAGCGTTAACAATGAAAACAACACTATCRTTAGCTCAAATGCATCCACAGCAACTATACAAACACCATTTGCCTCATCAGCAAAAAGGAAGAACCCCTTTGTTGAAGATTTTCAGGGTATACCTCATGAGACATTGGACTCATTCGCTGATATGAATCTGCTTATTGATAGTAAAACAAATATCCGCAACGCAGGAAACCTAGACCCAAGTATAAGTCAGCATATTAGGGTAGATGATGACAATCTCACTATAGCTGATCTATGTAAATCATCAGTAACTATAGGAAAAGTGTCGGAAAAGTATGAGCTTGTACAGGAAGCCAAACGAACACTATCTTTGAAGAAAATAGAACGCAGGCTTAATAGGCAGAAAGCTCGGGAACTAGGATTGTCAATAGCTCAAATAGAAGAACAAGAGTCTCAAGAAAGACTTGCTAGTCAGAAAAAAGCCGCTGAAGATCTCCTGGAAAACCATTCTTCAGAAATATACCCACAGGAGCAAAATGTGCCTATACTTAAACTAGGACAAAATGGCAATATTAGTGTCGACGAAGAATCATTGGTGATTGACCGTAATGCTAGTACTGTCACAGAAGCAAATGGAAGAGAAATTTCAAAAGAAAACCCATATGAGAACCCTATTACTAATAATACATATGGGAAAGCTCGTTATGTTGAAAAGTGGACCTTGGACGAAACAACAAAGCTTTACGAGGCACTTTCTGCTTGGGGGACTGATTTCAGTACTATTTCAAAACTTTTCCCTTACCGAACACGTAGGGAAGTTAAACTGAAGTTCAACTTGGAAGAACGTAAAAGACCGTTTCTGATTGAATTAGCGCTACGAAGAAAACTACCTATTAATTTTGAGCAGTACTGCGCTGATGCTGGAAAGGCTTACCAGTCACTGGCAGAGTTCCAAGCAGAGATCAACCAAGTACATGAGAAGTTCCAGGAGCTGAAGAAACAAGAGGAAGAAAGTATCARGAAGGCTCATGAAGAGGATAAGGTAATTCTGAACCAGAGGGAGCAGGATAACATTGCCCATATGCTGAATAAGAAAGAAACGGACCGGGAGATTATGTTAAAAGAATGGCGAAAGAATGAGTACGTTGTTGGTAACGTTGGTGATATGAAGGCAGAGGAAGAAGAAGAGGAAGAAGAAGAGGAAGAAGAAGAAGAAGAAGAAGAAGAAGAAGAAGAAGAGGAGGAGGAGGAGGAGGAGGAGGAAATTGTTGAAGATGCATTTGATGAGCATGAAGAACAGAATGACCAGTACGACCGGGATGAAGAGGATGAATAGATGGATAACAGAGTGGTCATTAACAATAGAAATGAAAAATAGTACTTTAATAATAGTATCAGAATTAATGTAATATAAATGTAATATTGGTTTATATCTTCATATCTTTCTACTAAAACTACGTCCCTACGTTAACATAATACAATCGAATCTCATATTTTATAATCTGCTTCATTCATTCTATCCATATTCCTACTTATTTCATACTCTATTACTTTGATTCTTTTCTTCTCTCATTTCGTCTTGAAAATCACTTCAAGCTTACTATCAGGCACATTTACAAATATATTATCAGTAGTATCATAATCAAACGCTGACGTTAATTCATCTTTGATTTTCCAACATTGGACGATATTCTCATCATCGACACTTGCTAACAGCCATTCTAATGAAAAATCGTTTTCCTTTCTTTTGACGTTCCATGAAAACTCAGAAATATACGCTCGGTGTCCTGCGTGCATGAAAACAAGCTCAGGTGCTCCATCATCCATATCATCTGGCGATTGTTCATATCCAATATTTCCTATATCCCATATCATTACTCTACAGTCTTTTTGACTGCTAGATGCAAGTATACTTGGTTTGAATGGAGACCATTCAATAGAAGTAACACCTTTCTTATGGCCCACTAGTGAATGAAGTCTTTGACTGAGATTTCTCAAATCAAACAATCCGATAGTATCATCTTCAGCACCAGTAGCTACCAAATATTTTGAATAGTAGTTGAAAGAAAGCGTGTTCACTCCTGTGTTGTGTGCTTGGACTCTTTGTTGAGGGGTATAGCTGGTACCTGAGCTGGTAACCCGTAGATCGTGTATTTGTAGAGATTTATCATCTGACACGGATCCAAATATGTTTTCATCCAAATTGTGGAATTTGACATCGTTTATTATATCTTCATGACTGTTGATTGATAGTAATGGCGCCTTTTTGTTCTCCCTTATTGACCATATGCCAATAGACTTGTCGTCTGACCCGGATAACAAGTATCCTTCTTTCAGGCTACTCCAGCATAGACCGTACCCATTTTCTTGGTGAAATTTCAAGGTATCTGCGGGATTCTCGGTATCATCGCTATTGATATTGTATAAGAAAATAGTACCTTCGCCATTGATTGTAGCAACAGTGTTATAATCTTGAGGCATATATCTAGCCTTATTTATTTCGCCTTCATGTTCAAACTTCTTGACGATTTTCACCCGCGAATTCACCTTATTGGCTTGTTTTTCTAAAGCTTCTGTAGACAAATCGCTAGGATAATCAATTGATCCTATTTTCAAGTAGTTGGTCTCCTGGTCAGATGTATGTGAACCTAAGAGCAGTTTCTGGGAGATGACACCATTACTTCTGAAGCAAAAGTTGTTAGTAGATGAAGAGAAAGGAGAATGAATAGTAAATACAAACTTACTCTGTAAAATCGGGCAACCATTGAACTGTCAGTGATGGCCATTTTAATGCCGATGATGATACGAGATCATACATATAAGGACAGTTCTTCTTCCAAGTTTCGTACTCTAAATATCAATTGTTAGATACAAATTTAGTCGGAAAATTGGGCTCTCGAACACATTTGCTTACCTTCTGCAATTAACTGCATATCATTTTGCTCTTCTTCTGGAATATCTTCCCATCCATTCTCAGCAGGTTTCCTCTCGCTACTTGATTCTGACTCTGTAGGCTCAGGAAGATCAAATGACACTGAGCGGGACATTTTGATTAAAGTATGTTGTAATCTAATACAGAACTCTTCTTAAACTGTGAAAAGCACCCGAATATCTCAAATTGCTCATTCAGTTAGCAGTAGTTTCATTTCTTACAGGTAAACAATATAAGAGATACACACAACGAGCTGTTGATAAATCATCTCAATTACATCAAAACGTCAAACCATTATTCAAGTCTTCTCGGGCTTTGGATTTTCATGATTCTGTCATTTCTGTCAACTTAAGTACCCCTATTATTGGACAGTAATATTTGTAGCAATCATGTATCTGTTATTGGACAAGCTTTCCCTATTCACWGTATCATACACCCTGTTATGGGATGCTTACTTCTCAAAACTAATTGACTGGTGGAATATGCTGGTCAACAAAGCTCCTATAACAACCATTGAGGTGCACATAGGAAACTGGGGAAAAAACGCGTGCAATCTATTGCTTAGGTTAGAGGTACTTTCGAGCAAAAGTAAGAGTTCAAGAAAACTTCTTTTCAGAGCTTTTTAAAAGGGGAAATAAGACGAATATCGTTACTGAWACACTGTCAGATTCGGATTAAGCACTGATTCAGTGAACAGGTGAAAGAGACAACCAGAGCATTTAATCAAAGCTCTTGAGCTTCTGTTTACACGTAGCAAAAAATTTACCCTCAATAATAATGTCGCGAAGAGTTTCCAGACCTACTGGAAATGCTCCAGTGGGCCAAGATCAGCACCCTATAGGTGACAACGTCACCGAACAGCAGCAACAACCAAACTATGTGTACACACCATCGGACAACAAGCTAAGCCAGATCTACGACTCTCTAGGATTACCACAGGTCAAGCAGTACAGAGATTTAGTTGAAATGGAAAATAGAATTGATGTGTTTTTAAGACGTAAATTTCTAGACATTCAGGAAACAGCAATCAAAGTGCCAAAGAAAACTACCACAGTGCGTATCTTTGTATCAAACTCATGTGAAAATCAACCATGGCAAGTAGAAGCAATGAAGCAGAAGGAAGAAGAATTGCGTATTCGAGGTGAAATTCCTCCTCCGAGTCCTGCTCCAGGTCCTCCAATGTGGAACTTGAGAGTTGAAGGTCGACCTGTAACAGATGAACTGGCTGATTCACCAAACAGAAGGAAGTTTTCATCATTTTTCACTTCCATGGTGATTGAATTGATGCCAGAAAATAATTATGAATACTCTGAAGGCAATATCGTTGAATGGCATGAAGCAGGACCTGGTGGTCAGAAGTCAGTTGATTTCGATGGCATGGATGTTAGACGATCAGGTGTTGATGAAGTAAAGGTACGAATAACTTTACAGCCGAAGGAGATTCCTGAGAAGCTCTTGATAGCGAACGACGATTTGAAGCTAATTCTAGGGATTTCTGTAGGTACCCAACAAGAGATCATTGCTTTATTGTGGCAATATATCAAACTACGTAGTTTACAGGACGCCGAAGATGCTAGAATCATCAAAGCGGATACTGCATTAAGAAATATCTTTAATGTGGATAAGTTTCAATTTCCTCAAGTAGTTGATTTACTCGCAGGTGTGTTGAAAGCTCAGAATCCTATTGTTTTGGAATATATTATCAAAACCAATGTTTCTAGTACTATGGGGGAAATTGTATATGATTTAGAGGTGGAGAACGATGAATTGGCCAATGGTGATTTACTGAGAGCTGTTGATACTTGGAATGAAAAYGACAAAGAAATTGTTGAATTAGAAAACAAAATTTCTCTTTCAATTGCAAAACTGAATAATTCATACTATAGACAGAAATTCTATCAACAATTGAGCGAAGATCCTGTTAATTTCATCAAAAACTGGATTGATGTGCAATCAAGAAACTTGAAAGTTCTCAATGCTGATGAAGGATTTATGGAAGAAACTGTTCGTGATGCTGATTTTTACACTGATGATTTACTTGATGAGAATATCCATTTGTTGCTCAACAGCAAGAGAATATGAAGAGAAGAGGTAAGAATGGGGAAGCCTGATAGAAATAGTAGTATCTGAGACAGAAATGGATCAATATTCTGTACTGATTTATGGTTTGAAGGCTTAAACTATCAAACCCTGAGACTARTTTTAATTGTATAATAGAGTTGTCTGTATTGCCATATGGTACTGTGAGAAGGTGGTAGTAATTTTAATAGTAGCAGAAGTAGCAGTAGAAACAGAGGTCGTTGAAGCTCTGATGCATTCAATGCCGAAGTGCTGTATCATTCGGAAAGATAAATATGGTCCATWTGATATATTTTTTTGTTTGAATRACAACATTCATGAGATTCAAGACGGAACTCATAATACAAATCTTCATATTTAAGATCAATTAAATCGGAAACGATGACAATAATTCGGAAATAATATTAACACAATCTTCCGATCTCCCGCTACCCCCTTCAACTCTGCCTCACCTTAATACCTGCAATTCCTCTCTCAAATTCTAGCAATAACCTACAAATTCACTTCTAGTCAAACATATATTGCCCAACTTCTCGATACTAATTATGTAATCCCAATCCTCTTTCTTTCTCCTCCTACCACTTCTCCACGCTTCCTCCACATTTCACCAGTCTCTCTATCTACCACCTAAGAGATAGTTATCAAACTGTCCCTAACTGCCATCATCTCCCCCTCTCCCGGACATTGTCCAAAGTGAAAATTTTCCTCCCATGTGGAAATTTCACTTCCTAACAAAAAATGATTCATTCGTTTTAGGAACCCATTGGGTACATCCAAGGTACCTTGCCTTATCCTTAACCTTTCTGGTTACTTATATATATATATATATATATACATATATATGATTTGATCGCAATTCAACATTTATTGATGCATTGATTCACTAAATTAGTAGAAACTATCAAACAGTTATATTTATATATCTCTGCCAGAGCTGTATCATTCTATTGCAATTGCTATTGCTAAGTATACTACTAGGATCAAATAGTTCATCTGCCTCTGATTCAGAGAATACTCTACAGACAATTACATTGTATATATTTGATACAAACGAAATATAATAAAAACGCACATCAAAATGGCTCCAACAACTTCTCAAGTCTATTCCTCCACAAGAGACGGTTCAGGTAAAAAGCTATCCTTTGAAGACGTTGTCATCACAGGTTTGGCCCCAGATGGAGGGTTATATATCCCACCAGAGATTCCATCATTGGATCCTGATTTCTTCAGTAAAATGAAAGATCTTTCCTTTCAAGAGCTTGCATTTACCATTATGAGACAATATGTTGATGAAAACGAAATAAGCGATTCAGAATTAAAGCAATTGATTGAAAAGTCATACTCTACTTTCAGAGCTGCCGATGTTACTCCTTCGGTGCCTATCAACAAAGAAGATAACTTATACTTATTAGAGCTGTTCCATGGACCTACATATGCATTCAAGGACGTGGCATTGCAGTTTGTTGGTAATTTATTTGAATTTTTCTTGACCAGAAGAAATGCCAACAAGAAAGAAGGCGAAGAACATGATTCTGTTACCGTCGTAGGTGCTACCTCTGGTGATACTGGTTCAGCAGCTATCTATGGATTAAGAAACAAGAAGAACGTCTCAGTGTTTATTCTGTATCCTACAGGACGTATTTCCCCTATTCAAGAAGCTCAAATGACTACTGTTCTTGATGATAATGTTCGTACTTTATCAGTGAATGGTACCTTTGATGATTGTCAAGATATCGTTAAGCAAATCTTTGCTGATGTTGAGTTTAATAACAAGTACCATGTAGGTGCTGTTAATTCTATCAACTGGGCGAGAATTCTTGCTCAAATCACTTACTATTTCTATTCGTTTTTCCAATTATGCAAATCTGAAAACATCTCTGAAGAAGAATTACGTTCAGGTGCTAAGAAGATCAAGTTTATTGTACCTTCTGGTAACTTTGGTGATATTTTAGCTGGCTTTTATGCCAAGAGAATGGGATTACCTATTTCARAGCTTGTCATTGCTACCAATTCAAATGATATTCTCAACAGATTTATAAAGAATGGTGTTTATGAGAAAATCACTGGTGAGAATGGTGATGTGAAAAGCACTTTGTCTCCTGCCATGGATATTCTAATTTCTTCTAACTTCGAAAGACTATTATGGTATTTAGCTAAAGAAAACTCTGGTGAAAATCCTGGTGCCGTTTTACAACAATGGATGACAAAATTGAAGTCCTCCAACTCATTCAAAGTATCTGAAGCTGTTATTGAAGCAGCTAGAAAAGAATTCAGTTCTGAAAAGGTTAGTGATGAAGAGACCATCAAGACCATCAAACAAACCTATGACACTACTCATGATAAGTATATTCTAGATCCACATTCTGCAGTTGGTATCACAGCTTCACAACGGGTTATCGAAGCTGATAAAAAACAAGGAGAAACTGGTGTTTATTACATTTCCTTATCAACAGCTCATCCTGCCAAGTTTGCTGATGCTGTTGATGCTGCATTAAAAGGATCCGAAGGTTATAGCTTTGAAGAAGATGTTTTGCCTGAAGAATTGAAACAATTGAGTGAATTGCCTAAGAAGATCAAATTGGTTGAAAGAGCTGATGCTGAATTGATAAAGAGTATTATTGCCGAAGAATTAGCATGACATATTATGTGAAATGGTTTGTAGAAGTGTATATTTCTATCTTTTGATATGCATAGTTCATATTGCTATTGATATATGCTAACCATTGAAAGTGCTTGTATCATTTGTATTGATAGCTTGTATTACTTGCTTGTAATCGTACTTATTTTATATGTCTCTCCTTGTACTTATTCTTTTATGCTAGGTTCTAAGTGCACTTTTCCATCAACAATTTTCGCTTTATATCCTAAATCTTGTAACACTGCATCGTCCGTTTTTCCTTTTGCTTCTAGGCCAGCAATCATATCTTGATTTTCCTGGTTATGTTCCAGGAGATATCTTAAGCATATAATAGCTTTTTCTTTGATGTCTAATGGTTATTCTGTTAGTATGTTTCCCATTGTAAATTCCTGTTCACCAAACATCAACATATCATATACAATCTTTCTTCGTTCCCAGCATTGATATATCAACACTTACATGGATTATTATCATCTATCACACAACTATTAAGTATCAACACGATTCCTCCAGATTCTCGTAGCTCATCTTGAACTAACCGCTCTTTATAAGTCAAATACGAAAATAACTCTACTATCAACGCCTTAACGAATGGGAAATCTTCTGTATTAGAAACATTCTTGCTACCCAATCCCAAAGCTGTAGATGCATTTCCCCCCTTAAGAGTTTTCCTGGGTAGTTCTTTAGCAAGCACTCTCATAGTTGTTACCAAATGGTCTATCAGTTTATCATCAGTCACCAAATACTCTTTGCCTTCTTCAATTTGAGCTAATTGGCATAGCGCATCTAAAGTGGACACCATGCTGTTCCATAGGTTATCTATCAGAATAATATTGGACATTTGGAAAGAAGAGGTTCGATACTCTTTATTGCTAAGTAAGAATTTGATCTGAGTAGTTAATAAGGGTATTGAATGACATACTAGAAACTCTGATACAGGCTTCAGTTGCATTCTTGATAGCTCAGAATGTCCTAGTACTATTTGGATTAGTTTCGAAAATGACGTTGATGTTCTGCTGATAGTATTCCTGGAAATTAGTTAGTTTGTTTTTACTAATAAGCAGTAATAGAAGTATCGAATACAGTCATGGCTGATGATGATTTTCCCCACTACCAAATAATTAGAGTACTTAGAAAAGGAGCATTTATACGTACAAATGTAAAGAGTATCCTAGTTGAACAAATTCTGGCACTTGAATGACATGTCTAATAATTGCTAGCACAAGCAATGTAGTCGAAGGTATTTCATCCTCGGTGTATTCTAATTCTTCTGACTTGTTGATTAACCAAATCATAAATTCACTTCCTGATGAAGAGCTCAGTATTAATTCTCTGATGTCTGGAACTCCTTTGATACAATTGCATATAAATGTGTAAAATGATTCATGATTGCTGTTGAAAGGCTTTGAGTCAAAGTAACTTTTAGAAGTTAGTATCATGCTGAAGGGATTGCATTTCAGGTGAATCAAATCAAATCAATGCATACTCTGACAGGAAATCAACAGTATCTAGAGCTGAATTCCAAACTAAATATATCAGTCTTTCATTCCCAGCCACAAGATTGCTCAAGCAGCGAAATAGTTCAACCCAAATTGCATCTTCTAATGAACACTTGACGGTTAGTTAAAAAAAAAAAACTCATAAGCAATAATGATAGAGCTAGGTAATCGTGATTCCAACAAYAAAAAGGAATTTCATACTTCTTACTTCTTCACAATTAAATGAATCGATCCTTCTAATAACTTCTAGTAGATTTGAATAAAACTGTGAGTCATAGCAAACTTCTTGGGCTGCAGGGACAGCCAGCAGATTCCGAGCGAGAATTACAGCTCCGCGAATATTCCTAGCTGTCAATTGAGTTCTTGATTCATCCTGTTCATTCAAAAGTGTCTTCTGACAGTTAATCAAACATCGTGATAACATATCCCATGATTGAGTATCAACAGCAGTATTTATACTTATATAGTGAAATAGTTAGCATGGCCCTTCTTTTTGTGATTATACCTATTAACAGTTGCCTAGATATAGCAGCAATACCAACAGCAACAACAGCACATCATCATTGCTAGCCAATACCTATACCACAATACTACATTGTAATATTCAAAATATTATAGTAATCTCAATCCAAGGAAATATTCCGGCAACACTTTTCCATCAGATCAAATAACAATGCACTTACATCTCTTCATCATTATTGTTCACCGACTGTCTAACTATCAATGATAATTCAGTTAATGCTTCCTCAGAATCCGATAAAATTAGCTCAGGCAGTTCAACTAATTTTCCATAAACCATTTTTTGAGTCCCAAATACCCTACAGTGCGCTGTATCTACATAAGCACATAATCAATGATCATTTGAATCAGGTTCGTAGTTAATTCTGCTCTTAAAGAAGATAACAGTATACCAATTGGTTTTTACCTATTTAGGGTCAACGAGTGCGATCCATGATGAGGATTCTTTACCACTTGTTATGGGATATTCAAAAGGGCACCCTATAATGAGACACAGAGTTTAACTTCTTCTATGATATTAAAAGCTTACCTAATCTGAAAGACACCTTGTAGCTGTATGGACAGAGTAATCGTGATAGCAAAATGTTAAGCTTTGTTATGATATCCAGGAAAGGTGATTACTGGTTTATTGCTCTGCGATTTAGTTGGGGCAAGTGAGAAGATATTAATCAGAAAGAATATTTAGGATAAATAGAATTGTAGTTCTGAATTGCTGAAGTTCCGTGGAAGTTGCTTTGCGTGGAAGAGCTGTTTGGTACAGATATTAACAGGAGGAGTTTGTGGTGGCAGTGAATAGTATGGATCTTATACGAAGATCTGCTATTGGCGTTGGTCTTCGGTGGATTATAGCTGTCTGTCGATGATATTGACGGTGTTCGGTTGCAACTCTAGTAATTCATTTACTGAACCAGTAATTCATTGTATACTGTATATTTCAAAGTTCATTCTCCTGTATGCATGAGTGGCCTATATACTACAGTTGATTTCCTTTAGGTAAGAGGTTATCATAACATTATAGCAAACTTCATTACGACACTCGCATTGACTCATAACAGTGAAAATAATCTATTTTATTTCAACATACTATAGAATCACATATCCTCGTCATCAGAACTACCCTCTTCACTATCACCATTCAATCCTTCGAATTCTTTATTTCGTGAGTCAAGACCTTGCCATTCCTCTTCATCATGCATACTTTCATCAGAATCTTCGTCCTCGTTATCTTCAAGTCCTAATAACTGTTCTCCACTAGTTTCACTACCTTCAACTTGTTCTTCTGTTGCTATGTTTTTATGACCAGCACTCAAGTAATCATAAGTATATACATTAAACATTCCAACAGGAACAATATCTTTGGTACGCCTTTGAATAAATCTCTGGACAATTTTCATGCATCCTAAAAATTTCCTTTTATTCTGGCTGATGTATTTGCCATGAGCAGTTATCAAAGCTTTGATCCATACTAAATTGAACTCCATATGGGGTGAATCAATGCTTAATTGCGCAATAAATTCAAGAAATCTCTCTAGATATAAAGCTGGGAATGAAGACGCTATAAGTTGAATATCTTTGCTTGGGATTGCCAAATAGACCTTTTCTACTAGATACTTTTCGTTCAATCGGAAAGCCATCACTAGTGCCTGAATGAACTCTTCATTACTTAAGCTTTCTTCAATGCCAGCTGGAGTAATGTCAATTGTGATGTCTAATGGATCGAATATTACTTTATCATCAATAGAATAAATCAACAACCCTTCGGTACTAGCAGCTGCAAATGCATTAGCTGTAGGAGTGAAGGATAACCCTGTGGTTCTAACCTCAGGTCTAGTACGACGAACAGTTGGATCGCCTGATCTATTAGATCCTGGCAATGACACATCTAGTCTTTCTTCTATATCAGAAAGTTCACCGGTTCTGTCAATTAATCCCATTGGCCCTGCTTCTGTAAGGTCTTTAGAATTAAGGATCTGTTGTGTACCGTCAAGAGTCATGTTGCGTGAAATTATAAACCTTCTCAATAACACTTCATTATCAACGTCATACAAGCAGATCGAATTACAGTTTCCACCAGCTGCAATGGCACTACCATCAAAGGAATATGAGATTGATGTGAAATACTTGGACCGAAATGAGTTTTTAGCAATAAATCTATCATTTATGTATCTTCCTCCTATTATATCGACTCTACCATCAATGCCTCCTACTTGTTTACCACTATCAATATCCCAAATGGTTATTTGACCATCCATAGAGCTAGCAGCAACCTGTTTAGAGTCTGGTCTCATAGTAACACAGAGAACATCAGAATTTATTTCAAATGGTTCTACAATGGTTCTTCTGCCAAATATGTTCCAGACTCTGACTGTTTTATCCCATGATCCACTAGCAAGAACACCACCTTCGTTACCAAAACTAAGACTGGAAATAGGGCCTTCATGGCCTGAAAGAGTGTCAAGCAATTGAGTAGTTTGAACCGACCAAACGTTAATATCAAAGGTATCTAGAGAACCCGCACATACTACTTCACCACTAGGGTCAACAGCTAAACTTGTGAATTGAACTCTCTCAGCGGCTGTAAACACTCGAAAATTTCTGTATCTGATCAAATCCCATGCTCTAACTGTTCCGTCTAATGAGGCAGAGAAAAGCACATTTCCCCGCTTGGCAAATTGCAAAGCAGTCACTCCAGATGTATGTTCAGTCAAAGTTACGAGACAAAAACCAGATTGGGTGTCCCATACTTTGATTTTACCATCGTCAGATCCAGTGACAATACGGGAACCATCAGGTGAATATACTAGTGCATTCATTGAATCAAAATGGCCTTGCTGTTTGAGAATGTATGATTCTGATTGCCATTCCCATACAAGCAATTGACCTAGTGCTGAAGACCCAAATGCCAGCCATTCACCAGTAGAATTGATGTTTACTGTGTTTATTTCATTCTGAGATATACTTAGCTTTTGAATCAACGTGAAATCTGGTAATTCATACAAATCAAAAGTACCTGAGGAAAATCCTACTACCAGTAAATTTGATTTAGCATGAAATGTTGCGCACCGCACCTTCGCATCATTCATAAAGAAATTCTTGCTTACTATACGCCAACTCAATAATGATGGATCAATATCTGATTCTGATATTTGTTTGAAGGCGTTTTCTTCATCTTCTCCGTCATCCGATCGTTTTGTGGTGTACTTCCAGGTGAATAGTGCTCCATCTTTACTGACAGTGTAAATTGACTCTTGATCATTGCTGAACCAAGCAGCAACTGGATAATCTCTATGACCAGCAAAAGTCATAGCTACATCTTTCTCACTATTGTTTAAGGAATAAAGTCGAACTGTCAAGTCTTTAGAACATGTAAGAATAAATCTGGAGTCATTACTCCATGTTAATGATGTTATCACTCCATAATGACCAGCCATTACCTTGTATCTGACAAAAGGAGCAAAATGCAATTCTCCTCCACCTTTAGTATAATCAGGTGTTCTCCAGATTTGAAGTAGACGACCAACTGCTACAGCGAAAAACTTCCCATCCGGCGAAAACTTGACATCGCTTACTTTCTCTTTAAAATTAAAATGGTGTAAAACTGCATGAGTCTTGAAGTTCACCAAAATAGCTCTACCATCATCATCAACAGTCAACAGTAGATTCTCCTGGGGATTCAGAGCTAATCGAGCTATATTTTTCCTGTGTTCATAACCAAAGGTAAATGATTCATTTCTAAGAGCTTGTTAGTTTTCAATCAAATCATTAAGAAATTGTGCTGATGCAACAAATATCATGAGCCTTGGCTTGGCTTTTTAAATCAAATTGAGCGCCTCACTTACCTCACCAAATCAAATATTGTGACTTTGTTTCCTACAGGGCTAAGAAGAATATTGCCGTCTTTGTTGAAAACAAGGTTTCCTTTACGATATACTGTTGCCAGTAAATTGGAAAACTAAATTGTGATTCTATGTCAGCTCGTTTGTCTAATAAAACTCTGTTGTGAGCCCGGTCTAGCATCCCACAAATACTTTCACAAGTATTCATTCATTCAAATGTGTCAAGCAACATCAATACATACCTTATAATCGGCCTTCATGATTGACCATTCACCAGATTACACGTGTAATAGACTTATTTCAAGCCACTATAAACTTCTGTACTAACGGAACCAAATACTTCAATGTTAAGCAGTCATATAAATATCAGTTGACAATTAAATACGTTCAAATACATCCCTGCATCATTCATTTTTGAAGATTTTTTATATTTGTATGTGAATAATTTCCCATACAAAATGAAAAAATTATAGAGATAAGTTAAATAGTGAGAATACCCTCCAAACCTTCTTTGGAGTGAGGTGTGAAGTTGATCCGGGTAAGTTAGAGGTGCTACAATAAGCTCACGTGACACAGATAGAAGAATATACGAAATATGAAAGAGAAGCGAGCGATGAGGCAAAGTTGACATTAAATGGGAAGAAACCAAAAAACGATTTGAACTGATAGAGCAAACATATGTTGGTATAAAACGCTGATTAATATAATAAATGGGTTATTATATAGAAGTCTTCAAACGTCTGTCTGCATAGTACCTCTAAAAAAGAGTGAGCATAAGGATTAAGTAATACCAGAGATTATTAGTAAGATAGTTGCCGAAATATTTTCGGATTATATCCGTTTTTCTCATCAGGACATTSGTTATAAAGGATTCCTTGCGTGAAACAGTCTAGGTTCCTGAATTATTATGTATTATATACAAGTTTGAATAATTTTATGAATAATGACTAATTCATAATCCTGATAGTCTATTAACAATGCTGGAGTTGCGCACGGATTTTCGCTTTGTCATTTCATGTATCAGTGTAGCGCGCCACTACTCTTTGAGCACTAACAAATTCTCTTAATTACTGTCGAGTCTTGGGATCCCATCTTGCTAACTTAGATGGGCTCATGTGTTATACTTGTGAGTTCACTCGAGTTTCACCATCCATGCTACCCTATTATTAATCATTAAAACCAGATGAATACTCCTTACCAATTTCCCTATTTATGCTTATGTTTGTTGTTCTTCTGATTATCTTCTATAAAGCCTGCTTTCACTATAGCATCTCTTGCACATGCATTTATATGTTTAAACCTAATGATTGTTTGTAATTAGTACTATATTGACATAATCCATCAATCTGCATTCTTCTACCCTTTCTTCTTCTTTCTTTTCTTCTGTCAACAAATCACTTACCTGTCAGGTCCAATATGAACACCTCCAAACCATCTGACTACTACGACCATAACATTCCAAACATCCATAATCTAATTTAACTGTTAGTAAGCTCGTTCATGGCATTAAAATAACAACAGCGGCAGTCAGTTATTCACAACAGCCAACTCAAGCAAAAAATATTCATACAGTTAATAAATGTAGCATTCTACCCCCAGCTGCTGACTCTCCATCATCGTCACAGTCCTGGACAGTAGTTCCATTATCATTTTTGATCCTCCATGCTGTCATCACATGTGCTGACTTAGCTATCTTTCTATCCTGTTTCAACTCATCAACGTATCTAATAGCGTCGTTAACAGAGTAGACACTTCTAGTCAGCCCCATGAAATGAGATTTCCGATCTGATATTAAATCAGATATAGCCCAACTGGATAGAATATCTCCATCTTTCGCGTTTGCTTCGTTGTTGGACGAATCTTTGTTCTTCTTATTATGACTCTTTTCTTTGTTATAATGTTTATACTCTTCAGGATCATAATGATACTCATAGTCAGCATCATCCGCTATTTCATTATCAGTTTTTGTACTTGCCTCTATCGCACCTTTGACCTCTTGATTCACTTCTTCTTTTTCTAGCTCTTCGTTGTTGTCTTCTTGTAAAGGAAACAGTTCTTCAATGCTAAGAATGAAGTCGAACAGACATACTTGACCATAGACGAAAACACTTTGTAGCATATCTGAAAGAGTTCCTGGAGTTATCCCATTAGAGTGCAGTTTCTTGCTTAGCATTGCAGATCTGCATTCTATAGCATCTACTACTGGAGCTTCGTTGCTATTGGGGTAATTTATAGGAAATGTCATTGATAGTATAATCTGTGAATTCGACGGTGTGACAAGATAGTATTTATATGGAGATATTTTGTTCAAACTGTCGGGATAAATTGCTTGAATAGCAGATACTTCTTCTTCCAGCTCATCCGACATTTTTCCTAAGTTCTAATAAATGAGTCAAATTTTTATATATGGTTTAATTGTAATCAGACTGTAAACAATTAATTATACCAATTAATGATATTGTAGGTTCAATATAAGTAGTAATGGTGGATTCCCTCTTTCTTCTGCTGGCGTCTATAAGGTAGCGATAAGCTCTTTAACCTTTCAAGAGGAAAGAAACATGAGTTAAACTTAGCTTCAACAATAGTTGGTACTACTTATTGTTTGTTCGTTGCGTCTATTTACTGTTTATTTATTCAAAATACTTGTTAAAACTAGAATATTTTTATTCACTGTGCTTATCAGTAAATTAAAGAATGCATCCTACTTTCCACCATAAGATTTGAACAGGTTTTCTATACTGCATATGAAGGGGAAATTTCTAAGATAACTTTTCACTTTTTTTCCTATCGAACCATTCAGATAATACAACTTTTACGGCGGTCAAATGGCAGCTGTCTCTCAATTTACTTGAATCAAAAATATGGCCGAGAAATATAAAATTAAAGGTATGGCAGTATAAGAGGTTCAAATTTAGAATCAAACTTCGAGGAAATGATAAGTCCAACTGTTAGGCATTCATTCACTGAGTATATATTAACAGGAGCCRTGGTATCTATAGGTAATCAATTTTTCAAGCAAGGCAAATTTCCTGAAGCAATTGAATGCTATTCAGTAGCTATAAAAAATGATCCAAAAAATCCAGTTCTATTCTCTAATAAAGCTATGGCCGAGTTGAAGTTGGGAAAATGGCTTGAGGTAATTGAGGACTGCGATGAAGGACTGAAACGTTACTCTGAGAGTAATATGAATGATAATACTACCGAAGTGAAGTTACTATGGAGGAAAGGCATAGCGACACTACAGATGAATGACAGATGTTCAGCGAGAGATTTGTTCAAAACAGCCTTAGAATTAGACCCAAGGAATAAATCGGTTCAAAAATCAATGGAAGACATGGGACCAGAAACCTTGAAGGAAAAGAAAAAAAGGGTAAGCTGAATAGGAAAAAATAGTATACGCTTCATAGAAGATGTGGAAGATAATGGAAGATAATGATATAAACGAGTTTATTCTATACTAACTTGAAAATACTATAGCGAGATAGAAAGAATGGGCTGTTGAAGAAAGCTACCGTTTCCAAAATCCGTGAAATTGAAGATGGTATGAAGGTTTTATCAACATCTACTTCATCGACATTAGAAAAAGAAACAACATCGAAAATGCTAGTACCAATTACAGCGGAAGATATAGATTCAAATAATAGCATCGAAACAGCAACTAGACAACAAGCTTTTTTCACGCTCAATGAATTTCAATCGAAGCCTTTGAACATTGATCTAAATCTTTACTCATTTGTTCAATTGCAACGAAGTTCAGAAGCTAACAAACCATATGCCTACTACCAAGTATTCACTATTGTTCCTTCTTCTTTCAAACTTTTATTTGGTAAAGGAGGCATCGATTACGAGAATCTAGAATTCATTATAGATGGCATAGTTTTCATGAAGGAACACGTTTCGGATCTTTCAGATATTGAATGGAAAGAAAAAACTGTTGGTATTCTTGACGGGGTATCAACATGTGCAAGATTTGAMMTCGCAAAACTTTTTGCCAATGAAAAGAAAATTAGTTACCTTAGTATGTTATTAAAAAGTATAAATAGCGAATCTATTCCCCACRCGTTTCAAGTGCTGAGAAAATGGGGTATATAGTAGTGCTGATAAAAATGGTACTGTAATTGTTATAAAACAAAACCAATATGTAGTATATTAGTATTTAAGCATGAGTAATATCAACTGATAGAAACAGTGGTAGAATATCTTTCAAAGGGCACTGAGAAAAAGATTAGCAGCCGTTGGGTCTTATATCTAATGATCAGCTTCCAGAGTTCTTGACATATAACTTCTGTTTAAGCCCTTTTCTATTCATTCCCACTGGAGTTGGCTGCATTAATCCTTCAAGATAATTAGGAACATACTCATCTAGGTTAACTTCGATATCAAATGTTTTCGAGACAACCACTGGGACCAATATCAATGATAAATGTAGTAAGAGCATAAGGAAGAACAAGAATATGTACTTTCTGAATGCTCTATTTCTTTGTTTGCGTTTCTTATTTGAATACACTGGGGTGACTAATTGCTGACTTGGTTTCAGCCAAAGTAACATTAATGAATGCCATTTCTCAACATAGGGTATTACCAAGACTGGTATTTGAACAAAAAGCAATAAATGGCAAACAAAAAAGTCTCGAACGAAAAGACTCATTTCAATGATTTTACAGATGTATTCTCTATAGAAATGGAATATCACACTGAAACCAAGATTTGTTTTATACCATTTACCTGACCACCAGGCTAAATTCAACCTGTCGTTCCGTAACTCAGCACCTATGAATAGGCATTGCAATAGTCTAAATGCGAAAGACTGAATCATTATTAATGCTGATATACCAATCAGTGTTTGAGAGAATATCCAGCCTTGAAGAAACCACAACAGTTCAATCCACACAACGTAATTTAAAATCGAGAATACATGAGATATTGCAGCTATTACCGATGGTAATGATTTGATCCAATAAACCAACAGTGGTCCAAATAAGCAAACAATACTTTCTTGGATAATCAAGAAAACTGCATTCGTTAAGATTGGACCAAAGGTACAGACAATTAGACGAGCAGAGGCATTAGAAACTTTACTTGTTTTAGTATCATTTTGAGCATTAACTAAAAAATAGGCTGTGAGAACGCACATAGTCACAAACAAATGCACGAGTATATTAGTGAATAGTAGGTTCATCAGACTTGGAACAAATACATCTTTGTTGCTATTATCTGAGAATGATTTCCCAACATCTTTTTCTTCTTTTATTCCCGTAATTCTAATCCTTGATCGTTTAATAAATCCAATCCAGGACAAGTTGTTCGTATTCGATGACGAGTTTCCAATAATAAACCAATGGATTAATTGCTTGTAATCAAGAACAAACTCGAACAATACAAATTGATTTGGGTTGAAAATAAATGGTGATAAAATCAGTGAGATAACCGTGAACCAAAGCCAAAGGAACGTATACTGCCACATCATGATACTAACAAAAAGTAACAATAAAAACAGTTTGAATCCCAAATACAAACTCTCGTGAGCAAATCTAGTAAAAAGTGTTGTAAATTGAATTCTTGATGTTGCGAATCCTCTCCCTGTTGCAATATATCTGGCGCCACCCATGGTTATATCATCTAAAAGGGATTTACCATAAATACGACAGGAAAAAACTTCGAACAAAGGAGATAGTGAGATGAAATGCTTGCCTAAACGCGTGAATGCTCTCCATAAACCTCGTTCCATCAACTCTTGAATAGTTAATGGCACAAATGATATCATAAAAACAAGGAAGATGGATAAAATACATCTTTTTAACCATTCAATCACCGGAATCAGATTGTAGCAACCAGCAGGCTTATGAATTTCCAATGCCGGCTTATGTTTATCAAACTCACATATGATAGACTCATGAACTAGTGAAACCATGTTGATCACCACAAGTAGTAGTAACTCAAATGAAAAGAATATAAAGACATTGTTGAAATGGAATCCTGGGTGGGCGTAGTAAAATGAAAGAAACCTATCAATAGGTAACTGACTGCCTAAGTAATAGTATTCTCTCGATAACGTCTGTTCTCCCATACCAGCACCAATTTTGGTAGTGAAGTTCAAAATAGAGCCAAACCCCATATCACGACCTTTACCGCATTGCATATACTCACAATGCTTAATTCTACCTCCTCTCATGAAAACATTCATCCCAGCATATATATCCTCATTCAAATGTAGCCCTCTTTGAGCTTTAGAAACTCCTCCACGAGTGGTCACGAAAACTCCATGTAGAAAATCCGGATGTCCATAATGAAGCTTTGCTCCTATATGACCTAATGTACGAGCAAATAGCGTACCAAATGTTTGTTCTTTTCCTGCAGCAACATCACCAAGTACACCAATTTGTTCAGAAAATATATACTCTCTTGTTCCAACAATTGCAACTGGATCATTATTCATTGATGATATATGGTCGTCATCTCGATAAAAAGAAACAAGTGACGGGTTCATTTCTTCAAACTCAGCTAATACATTTCTTATCTTAAGGCATTCTTCAAAATAGTGATCTTGATTAGAGTCAATGAGTTGAATATACTCACCTCTATAGAATATTATTGCATGATTCTGATTATCACTTTTTCCATCTCCCAGTATAGGATTACCAGATAATCTTATTCTTAAAGAAGGCTTCCTTCTATTGTTTCCTGCAAAACCACAGTAACCATCGATCAAAGCTGAGTAATATTTCTTTTCACCGGATTCTGATATCTCTTCATCAATATATGCAATTTGCAAATCAGGATAATTTCTTAATAGTCCTTCTACTTCAGAATATTCCTCTTCGCTGAAATGACATAACCGTTGCATTGACACTAAGATTCTGACTTTTCTTCTAGCAAACTCAATAGCTCTTTCATTATTCTGAGCTTGGTATCTTTTCAAACTTTGGGGTTCTAATGTCTCAATTTCATATAAACATCTCAACGCCTTAGAATAATTCATAAATCCTGATATTGTCCTGAATAAGGTTTGCGTTCTCAAAGACGCCCAAATTCTTGTCCGAAGAATATATTCAGGACTGGCCGATTTAAATCCAATACAGTAGAACGGAAGATCAGACGCTTTCCCATTCATTTCACTTTCATTGCCCTCATCTTCAGAATCCTCATCGTTATAACAGTTCTTTTCATTTGTTTCGTATTGCTCTTGAACTAAAAGTTTGGTGTCATGAACAAAATTCGACCACTCTGTTGGATGCAGATTTTTCAAATAAGTAAGTAGAATCGTTTTCGAAAACTCATTTTCTCTAATAATTTCTTTTAGTGTTAACATAATTTTTTCATTGTAATGCGAGATGAGAACGGTGAATGCTGGAATTTTTTTTAAAGGATAGGATTCAGGAATACTGGTAGATAAAGATTGTGCAAAGAAAGAAATTCTTCTCTCTGATTCTGACTTGTAGTCAAACAAACTGAACTTAGATGACTCATCTTCCAACGACACAAAGACGGTAGGTTCTTTTAATTCTTCTTCATGATCCGAAGTCAACACAGGTTTATACAACCATTTATCAAGCTTGTCGCCAGATATAAAATGTTCTTGGTAAAGTGTTATTATGATTGTATTCCACAATCTAGAGACAGAGATCTCAGGTCTATTAGAATTTTCATGATCATCATGGCACAGCAGTTTGGAGAACATTCGTTTGGGTAATCCAATAAACACATTTCTCCAAGGGGTCCAGATAGATATTCCAAGATAAAATGACCGAAACAAGGAGATTATTGCATTCCATAACACATACCATAGATAAGTATCAAGGAAAAACAAGGTGAGATCAGTTAATAATATAATCACCAATAAAATCTTTGGTTCAGCCAAACATAAAAAATTGCCAAGAAGTTTATCACCAGCACATCTTTTAATGTTCATGACTTGTAACTCTCTAATCGGATCTTTCAACGAAAGGATCATAAAGAAATAGGATTCTAAACATTTTGATGTGAAAACTGCAAGCCATAAACCCATTGAAACTAACCTTCCTGACCCAGATATAGTAGGAAAAGCAGCTGTGAATATTTTGTTTGCAATGTATTTATCTTCGCTCTTCTTTCTAAAAGTGGTGAATAGACTGTCCAAAGGGACAATCGACATGTAGATCATATTAAGAATAGAAAACACCAACTGCAAAGATGATATAATAATCCCAACAGTATTGTTTGTGTCCAATGGTAAAAAGTGAAATACATAAACTGAAGGCATCACACCTATAAGAAGCAATCCTACCAGAGTAGCTAATCGAAGTATGAACTTAGGACTATCAAAGCACGACCCTGAAATATACATCCTTTCCGATATTAAAGCCACCAAATTGATAAAAATAGCCAAGGGACCAGAAAGTGCAACGTTTGAAATGACAGCTTGAGCTCCAGGTTTGCTATTCAAGTTTGATTGATAATTGACAACAAACAACGTCGGCCAGTTTGAGGAAACAAACAACCAAAAGGTACATAAATGAATGATCCAAACACGATTAAAATTGACAAGTGAATGCATCCATGTTCTGGTTTCATAATAAGTCTTCTTGCAAGAACAAGACCAATCAATATTCTTCAACTGAGTATATCGTTTTGAAAATGGGTACTCTAGTAATCTAGTGTTATCACCTAAATATATCATATTCAAGCTCTCTTTAGACCAAAATGTTTGGTTGATATCATCATACCCTATCACATGTTTGTGATCGACTTTCTTACGATACAAATTGTCGCCTTCATAGTGATAGATTTGATCACGCTGGAATTTGTAGATTGGTGTTATAACATCATCGAGGAAACTAGATGTTGATTTTTCTGTTAGAAAAGTGTCACTGTAGTTCAACTCATGATAGTAAAAATCCAAACCACATTTAAGGATAAAACAGAGACATTCAGGCATGAATCGTACAGTATTTGCTTCTCCCCAACAAAGTAGATACAAAGCAATATGATGTATAAAGTCAACAGTAGACAAAGAATTTAGCTTTGATCTCCATTCTGTTTCAAGCTTTTCAAAGTACACTTTCGAGTCTTTGGCATCATTTTCGTGTAATACTTGTACTTTTACATTCGTTGCAAAATAAATAGGTTCCAGTTCATGTAGCCTTGAAGCAAAATACCATTTCTTAAAGTTAGAGTTGTGTCCACCAATGTAGTCAGAATGCAAACTAAATAATGCCTGTTCACAAGTCATTCTGGAAGATCTTGAATCTAGCAATCTCATCAAATGATCAAACTGATTTTTTACATTATCCTGCTGGAAACAGAATATGTCTCTTAGTTTCTCGAACACTTCCCAAATCTGTGCTTGTCCAACGGGGGGCGGTTTAGAAGAAAAATGGTTCCAGTTAGGATATAAATCATAAATTGAGTACGCTTCGCCGGCTAAAAAGTTGCGAGTTCGCAGTCTTCCAGACAAGGTAGTAAATTGACTGCCAGAAAGAGGCTTCGAAACCTTTTGGAGCGTTTTCAATGCTCCAGTTTTCAGCCTTGGAGTGATGAACCCTGCGTCATTCGCTGAACAGGTTTGTTTTATATTCTTAGTTACACCTAGTATGGTCAATTGATCATTCACCGTACCCGATGTTGATGTTAGATCATTGTCTGGAAACTCTTCAGTTTCKWWMGAAACTGAAGAACTCTCTAATCTGTCTTCTTTACTATCAGTGATTGAAGTTATATCTATCAGCGAGTTAGTAAAATAATCAGATTCTTTATCTGGAGACCAGTATCATTTCAAAGAAAGTTGGTTATATTATACTATCATTGTGTCCTTTTCCAATGCTGCCATTATGACTACTCTCATCATCATCATCATCATCATCATCATCATCATCATCATCATCATCATCATCATCATCATCGTCTTCGTCTTCGTCTTCGTCTATTTCTTCTTCCACTTTTCGTCTTGCTTCAGATGAGCTTACCGTCTTTAAACTATCCTCCATCGTAACCGATGAAGTATGGCCATCCTTACTACTGGCCTTCCTATTTGTGTGGCTCAATTGCAGATTATTTGTCATTGTTGGAATACTCAGCCCTTAGACTTGCTTGCTGAACTCAGAAAGATCCAAGCATCAACAAACAATGCACAACAGTAAGACATAATAAAATGAACGATGATTTATAAGACAAACAAACGTGAAAGGGGGATTGTAATTGTTTATATACTTTCTGCTTTTGTGTGTTATCCAATGTTTCTGTGTAAAATTGAATCAATTTGTGATCTCAACAAGGCAGAAATGCATGTGAAAAATGTAGAGTATTTATGATTACGTGATATACAATATGATTGCTATATGTTTGTCGTGACTAATTATTATTACATTTGACATCAATGGAAGTACTACTATAAACATCAATCAATGTGTTAAACTTCATTTTTATTTTATTCTTGATGGCTACGTTTTAAGTTCTGATGAAAAGACAATAAAACAAAAATGTGGTAAGCAAAGAAAAAAAGCTCATGCGCAAAGTGCATTGCATAGATAACCAAATAGTATCCTTGTTCATTTGATCTTACTAAATGACAGACACTCTCTGATGTGTCATGACAAAATCACAGCCCATATATATCACATGATTAACCACGTGATATTCATAGGTCTGAAAAATTATTGTTTGTATTGGAAGCATTCTAGATATTTTAGCACCACTAATCACATTTGATCGAAAGCTGTATAATTTATGAAAAACTATCACAAGAAAAGAACCATATTCAAAAAACTGGAGACGTGTAGACACACTCAAAACACAACTGGTATCAAMAGCTTAGAGGTCTGTTTTGCAGAATCATATACGCTTATCCTATTTCCCTATGGATGATTATATCTATGCCCCACCGCCTCCGGCTCCACCTTCTAGGTCAAATGACCCGTCTAATCCGACCAACGAAAACAATACTAATAGCAACCTTAATAAGAATAGGAAGAGGAAAGGTAAGAATAATAATCAGCAGTTAGACTCTGGTATTAGTAGCATCAACATTGCATCAGGCTTGTCAAGTAAGAGGCCTCCATCGCTGCCTAAAACGCCGAAGAATGTTCCAAATAACACTGACCACGACAACAATAGCAAGAGAAAAAAGAACGAACTGTCAGGCAACACGACAAAACAGAAACTTGAAAATAAGAACAAAGAAAGTGAATTATCACACAAAATTTATCAGACAAGTAGTCATTGTTCCTTTGTTGACCTTAATGTGGATTCAGGAGTTGATATCGAGGAGCTGCTTGGTGACGAGGAGACCTTCATTAACTGCAAATCGAAAAGACCAAACATCCCAATTCCAATTCCAGGCACTTCTATCCTGCTCAAAACTGAAGAAGATACGAAAAGATGGATCGAGGAACGGAAGAGAAACTGGCCGACAAAGAAACGGATTGCCGAGAAGGAGGAAATGGAAAAAAATGAATTCCCAACTGACGAATCAAGTAATATAGATGATAACGAAGAAAGCAAAACAACCACTGAAACGACTAATGGCAAACTAGCGAAGCCTATTTGCAGATTTTTCTTGAAAAACGGTAAATGTAGGAATGGAAATAGATGTAGATATTCGCATGATACTACTTCCAGCAATGCCAAAAGTAATAATAGTAATACCGATAATATCTTCAAGAATAAAAACAGAAATGAACCAAATGGCCCCCCTTTCCAAACAGTACTGATAGATGGAATTGCAATTAAGAAATATAATTTATACGCACCTAATTTTCAGTTACCAGAGTTGCGTGCACAATATGGGAGAAGCAAAGCAAAATTACCGTCGTTGTACAAAATGCTTGTTAAAAGAGATGTTGATATGGATAGTGACACCATACTGGATTTCATTCAATATTTAGGTGATAAGAAGTTGATTGAACTGAATTTAAGGCAACTAGCTACTGAAAGTGGGTCGGAGAAAGTAAATGCATAATAATGATATATAATGAGTTATAGTTTGTACGAATAAACGGAACGGAAACAATTCAAATAGAAGGTAGTTAGATATTTGTTATGTTAAGGAAGGGACGTAGATAAATAGATGCACTGTAATACAATAATATGAATTATGCCATGACAACTTTAAAGGCAAAGATGAATACTAATCAAACTCTTACTAACAATAATTAGATCCTAATTTGGCTTACTTACAAAAATACTTCAAGCAATAGTTCCTAAAATCATGATCTATTCTGTATATGAACAATTAACAATTTAACTGATGAATGACATATTTAAGGAGCTAGCCAATTGTCAGACTAATGGGTTAACAATAAAGACGCATCGCTTACATCTGACAAGAATACTATCGATTGAGCATAATTCTATGACTAGTCTTAACAATTTCTATACGATTTATTCCAAATTCTCAGTATCTAATTCATTATCAATACAGTTCTCAAGTAAACTGTTGCATCCAATTCCAACTCATCATAGCCTAAACAGAACCAATCTAACATGAACCAGCCTAACCTAACATAGCCTGACTTGACCTATTCCTGCCCACAAAAACAATCCACAAATTCATAAAGTAGCATATCCACTAGCATAACTAACACTGCCATCATTAACTCTGGTAACCTCGTTGCTCTGCGAGTATCCAATCCATTCTAGTTTGCCTGAACCAGCACTATGTTTCTTACCAACAACATTGGCAATGCTAGCTAATAAAATACTCAACGGCTTTCTACCACATATTGTATTGTCTGTCATTTCAATATAATCTTTGAACTCTGAATAAGAACCTGTAGATAAAACCTTCATAGCTGTTCGATCCAAAAACTCAATTGATTTATGGATTGGAAAATTCATTGCAGCTGTTGATTTATGGTCAAAAGAGGAGTTTAGGTAAGTCAATGATGCGATCGATTTATCAGAACAATACGCAGTATAATCAAATCTTCTTCCCCTAGAATATAGTTTTATAGTGTTAGTAATAATAAGGATGTGGGAGGAGATTCAATGGGAAAAAAGTAGTAATAAAAATAATGACATGCCAGAATCATAAGTGGCATCAATAATATATAGTGCAAGACAACAGTTATTAGAAACTTACCAGTGACAAAAATCCGTTGATACAACAAACGTATTTGCAGGATCTTTTAAGTAATCAGCCAATACTTTTGCAAGTTCTTGCTCATATTCAACAGTTGTTTGACCAATCATTATAGGAATAATACTTGGTGGACCATTTGGTAACCTGGTGGGAGATGCAAATCACCTATGTTAATATATATAAATGAGCTTGTTCGATAGCAGTGCTAGTTTGCAATGCTTGTTTGATTTAAAATAGAATTGATAGAGATTGCATGTAAAAGTACATTAATAGCTCAGATTCAGATTCACTTGTATTTTTTCGCATTTTGATACTCACTGTTCAGAAACTTTGAAAAGAAAAGGCATATGCATTTCGAAGCTGTGTTCGTTTTCATCTTCCCGTGTGGTCATCATTTCAAACAGCTTTTTATTCTTCTTAAGATCATTAACAACTATTATTAAATGTTAGTTGTAATCAACACATGATCATAACATTTGTCTCCCAGTTAAGATCAAATCAGGCTCTACCATCAATCCCCCTAAGTTCGGTATCATAAAGTCTTTAATACATACCTTCAACATCGACAGGCAAATCACCTAATGGTGTCTCATAATAATCAAACGCTGAAAGTTTTCCTCCATGGAAATACACATGATGTGATGGTCCTAAGATAAACACTCTCTTACATCCAGTTGGATCCCAAGCTTTATATGTTTCAGCTAATGTTTTACCAGCATAACTATAACCTGCATGTCTTCAAAAATGTTAGAGGACTACTAATTGAGCAACAGAAGACCTAGAAGAGAAGCAGGGTGCTAGAAGTTGAACAGAAATAACACCAATCTCAAAGTTTCCAATCTAGAATTCGTATTTCTAATACTTACGGGCCAACAAGAATTCTTGCATTCTTTTTACAGCCCTGAAACTYCACTGACTGTAGAAATTTATCCAGCTGAGCATCTAAGACTGTTTTGGAACCACTATACCAGGAACCAGCATGCGTAGCAGGTCGAATTGACATTCTGGATTTGAGTCTTTGATAGCTTCTCTCTCGGTCCAGTGACAGAATTAGTAATAATAGGGAGATAAGCAATCAGTTGATATCAGAGAATGAATTATGGATATTGTAGAATTCTATGAAGTGTGGCACCTATTAGCTTGGGACAGATTTGTATTGAATCGGACTGGTTTCAAAGAGGTTATATACTATTTTGTTGTAGATTGGACTAATATATGGTAAGTAGATGATAATAGAATTATGATGCTGTAGAAGTTTGAAATAGAAAGAAGAAAAAGTACGAAAAAGGTGTTGTGATGAATAGATAGGAGATGATGTATGAGGATAAAGATTAAATAACGGAAATTTTAATACGGCTTGTGGGCTGGAAGCTTCTGCATGTTTATGTACATATATGTACATGCGTAAGCTTCCTTGACGGTTCTAACGGTTCAGTTAAATCTACTTATAGGGTAACTAGGTAATGCCACAAATCTCTAGTTTGTAGTTTGTTACAATCGAGATTGATATCTCGATCATTAAGTATTTCCCAGCATTGTTTGGGTAAGCTAGAACCATGTCGAATCATGCACCGTTAAGCATTAAACCACAACCCCATTTCAGATTTTCTCTTTCAAATAGCAATAATCGGGAAACTAGGATGCTTAAGAGACATCAGACAAAGATCACACGAAGTAGCTAGTAATTCATGCAAACGATTATATTCCTTGTCAGCACTACTATACCCTTAGTTCTATAACTTATATAACTAATATCTAAACCCTTTATCCTTTCTGCTGAGTCAGTTTATTAGAAAACACTACCAATTTCGGCTTGTCGTAGTCGATACAGTAGTCTACAGTACTTTCCATTTCAATGCAATTAATAATTCATTATGTATAAAATTACTGTATAGATAAAGAGAAATACACAACCAAACCCGCGGACAAAGTATTCATAAAACAAAATAAATGAAACAAAAATGACAGGAATTGAGGACCGATAACATGATCACGAACCAAATCCTTTAAAGCAATAAATCAATAGATCAGAAACAAGGCATAAAATATACTTATACTAATAATACAAAGGGTATGTGTAGTGCTAATTTTTTAAATTTCCTTTGAAAGAAATCTTATCGTAACATGAACTGATTTAGAAATCTTCATCTAAACCAAAACCTAATTCTTCACCTCCAGTTTGCTTCTTGGTACCAGCCATAACACCAGCCTTTTGATAATCAGAAACTCTCTTTTCGAAGAAATTAGTTTTACCAGCCAAAGAGATATTTTCCATGAAGTCAAATGGATTGGAAGAGTTGTAAACCTTCTTGTTGCCCAAAGCAAGAAGTAATCTATCTGCAACAAATTCAACATACTGACACATGAGCTTGCAGTTCATACCTAATAAAGAGACAGGCAAAGCATCGGTGAAGTAGCCCTTTTCGATTTCGACAGCTTCAGTAATGATCTTTTCAACAATAACAGCGTCAGGTCTGTTGTTCAAATGAGAGAATAACAAGCAAGCAAAGTCAGTATGTAAACCTTCATCTCTGCAGATCAATTCGTTAGAGAATGTGAGACCAGGCATTAAACCTCTCTTCTTGAGCCAGAAGATAGAAGCAAACGAGCCCGAGAAGAAAATACCTTCAACAGCAGCAAAGGCAACTAATCTTTCACCAAACAATGCTTCATCGTCATTGATCCATCGTAAAGCCCATTCAGCCTTTTGTTTGATGCATGGAATGTTTTCAATAGCATTGAATAAATAATCTGCTTCCTTTGTGTCCTTGATATAAGTATCAATCAGTAAGGAGTAAGTTTCAGAGTGGATGTTTTCCATCATGATTTGGAAACCATAGAAGCACTTGGCTTCAGGAAGTTGAACTTCAGCTGAGAAGTTTTCTACTAAATTTTCATTAACAATACCATCAGATGCAGCAAAGAAAGCTAAGACTCTTGAAATAAAAAATCTTTCATTGTCATTCAAACGGTTTTCCCAATCATGAACATCCTTTCCTAAGTCAATCTCTTCTGCAGTCCAGAAGGAAGCTTCAGCTTTCTTATACATTTGCCAGATTTCATGATATTTAATTGGGAAAAGAACAAATCTTTTATCGTTTTCCTTTAACAAGGGTTCGTCAACTTCAAGTGCCTTGAGCTTATGTCTATGAACTTTATGGGATTCCAAGAACTTCTTGTGAGCTTTATCTTCTTCGTTGAGTTCTTCAACTTCAGTCTTGATTCCAGCAGCAGCCTCCTTTCTGGCGGCGGCTTCCTTTAAAGTAGCAGTAAGATCTTTCTTGACAGGAGAATCCAATGCTAGGACATCTAAAGCCTTAGCTGTAGATTTAGATGGTGTTTCAAGAGTAGTCATTTTAGAGATACTGTGTTATGATTAGAGGATAAATGAAAGTCAATTAGATCTTCAACTGACGCGTAACAACAGTTCGTGTTTCTTCTTTTCGCTCGTGTCTGGCAATGTAAATTAATTTAGTAATCTACTCAATCGTTTGAACCTTTATTGCTTATAGATTCAACTATGAAATTGTAATTCAATTATTGTATAATATGAATCATATAGACAAATCAAAGGAACACTTAACTGCTGCATATAAACAATAGGGAAAGAAAACCAGAAACCACAGAGTATATATAATTTCTTGACAAACGCAATAAGAAGTGTTTGGTGAAATAAAGAAACAATGACAAAAATAAAAGAAATAGTTAAAATGTATGTACAAATGACGGGAAATGGGACATAGCAGGAAGTTTATCATGTACATGTGAAATATTTCCAATTAGAGTTTCATTATTTGAAGTAACTGTGACAAGGACATGGAGGGCAAAAATTAATAGGGCAAACTTTAAATGCATATAAGTTTATTGTTGTTGAAGTAACAAACACGAAAACACCATTTTTTGAAAATGCTCACGTGGATTGCACATGACTGTTTACAATTTAGGACGCGCGCTTTCTATATCTGGATTGATGTAAACAAAACTGAATAGTATCCCAGAGGAATTTTTCTTTGTATTAAACTTGTTGATTGGATTAATATGGTTCAATTCCTGTTTATTATGTTTACCGTTGTTTATATTGTTGTTTTTGCAAGTGTGACATTGAATTGTCATTAGAAGTCCCTGAATGCCTGGATTAAGGGAGTGAAATTCCGGATTATATAGAGGAATAAGAACTAGCATTGAATATCTTCATCACTAATGATGATGTAACGTTAAAGTATCATCCAATTTTTGTTTGAATAGGTGTTGATAGAAACTAATGAGTTTTGCATTCAATGTTCAGGACTCAAATAACATTACTAGGAGATTGCCTCGGATTCTTCTTCCAACATACTTCTTCTATGTACATACATCTCACCAGCAAGTGAAGTATTCAACTTGTGAATAAACAAAGTAACATAGCTAATTAGAGCTCTTATCAATATATGACAAGTCAAATCAACAGCGTAACTGCTAAAATTGATCTACTAGATAACTCATTTCATATCAGTTCACATGTTTTCAACTAAACTTCATTCTATGCCCCCATATTCCATGACAAACATGACAACCATTATCTCCTGCTAAACTCTCCCTATCTCATCTCGGTAGATATATTCCTACTGTACCTAACCGCTTTAAGAAGAATAAGGGGCCTTACTATTGAGATAAACAATGGTTACATATTAATAAGATTTCCAATGAGATGAGAAGAGCAACAGCAGTATTATAGTTATTACGAGTTGGTATGAAATGAGAGTTTTACCAGCATATCAGAGTATTCTTCACACTTTTGCCATCTGACATTCCATTATTCGTACGCAAATATCCTCTCTTTGAGTTCTGATTTCATAACCCTTTACTGAAAAGTAGGTCTATTGGAATATTGTCTGAATATTATCCGAATGCGACATAGATTGTTGCAACTCCTTGCATGTTATGTCATCTAAAACTTCCAAGGTAAGGGATAAATAATATTCCATTCATTATATTGATCAAATACGATTATATATCACATAATGTTACGATATGTTATATTTGACCGTCATAATACACACCCCTCGAACGGTAAGCAAGAACAATACAAAGCTGGAAAGCAACCTTTTTTGATGTTTCTTTCTTCATAAAGTAGTACCAGATACTTTATCAGTTTTCATGCCATAATCGCTAAACCACTACTTTCACTACTAATGATGATTACATACAAAAAGTATTYAAGATACTATATCCACTATTCAAAACACTCTTGTTATTTGAATTCATAGGGTGTGCCAAGACCTCTGCTAGGTGCTGATGTGTCTGAATTGTTATTACCATTACTTGGAACAGCCAATGTAGCATAAGGATAATTTCCTCCAGGTTTAGCAATCTGTAGACCATTCAGATCAAATACCAATTCTTCATTCTGGAAGTTGAGTTTTGAATTTCTGGGTGAGTTTTTATTGAACCCGTTATTGAGAGGAGGATTAGATAATGGACTTGATGGACTGCGTACTGATTGGTTATATAAACCGAAGCTAGACCTATTGGCAGTTCCTTCAGGTACCTCACTATCAAAACTGTTCCCTGTAGCTAATGATCCATATGATTTTCTCGGACTTAATGTACGAGGCGTCACTTTACCTTCACTCATAATTTCAGGAGCTATGCTGGCAAGATCACGGCCAAATGAATTATCAGATGCAACAGATTTTGGGGTGAATTGTTCCAGAGCTGGTAAATATTCTTGTGACAGCTGCTGTGGTAGTTGTGAAGAGGAATTCCTAGTTTCTACATGTATTTCTGACCTAAACTCTGATGGGGGAGTATATAAAATATCCTCTGATGATTCGAGTTGGGAAAATGGTGGCACTAAATCCTGGTGATAAATTCCAGAGTTGCTATTCTGTAATGGTACCTGTGATTCCACACGAACCTCTCTCTCATAGGTTTTTGCAACTGGCTGTAYTATTTCTTGTGTTATCACCTTTTCTTGATCTGCTAGTATATTTTTCCTCCCATTATCTATAAATTCTTCTGATTCATTGGTAATTATGACACCATTTGATARGTTAGAAGACTGAGATATATGAGGGCCCACAAATGTAGCTCCTTGAGCTATGATAGGGCTTAGCACTGTCGAAACTCTTCCCACACCTTCATGGCCATCCACAGCAATCTTATTGGCTAAATATTCCTTCAATTCAGTAGACCAATCATTTTCAGACCAATTGTCACGTTCTGCTATGGGTTGATTAGGAATGATTATTTTATTGACCATAGTATTCAAGTCCAGATAATGTGATTTAGGTAATATAGGCATTGCAAATAATAAAGACAAGTTGTTAGATCTACTTGATGCAAGCTTAGTAGGTCTTCCGTAGAGGAAAAATCCATCAAATACAGGAATTAAAAACCGTATCAAAGTTTCGTACCCTTTAACGCTTCCATGTTCTTTTGGAATTAAGTATATAGAGGGAATAGTAACCGGTTTTTCTAGTGCAGTCAAGGAGATTCCCTGTTTGCCTGCTTGTCGATTTTGTTGAACGTGAGCATATATCGTGACAGTTCCAGTCATTTTAATTACAGCTGAAGAGTCGATTAACTTGGGAGTAGAAGGATATACAGCAAAGCAAGCATCTAATGCAGTAGCACTTGCTATAAGATGTTTCTTGTTAGTTTTCTCGCTGGAATAGAAATCGATACGACCCAAACGTTTCGGTACATATTTCTGCTCAGGATTCTGATAATCATTTGTAGAGGATGTTGATGATCCTGAAGGTGTTCTAGCTCTGAATAGCCTACTGATCACATTTCCATTACTGCTGGGAACGTCTTGAGCACTAGCGTTAGAGSTCGCTCGACTGTGGGATTTCTTTCTTTCACTAGGAGTAATAACAGCATAACATTTGATCCATTCACTGCCACCGCCKGCAAATCTTACATCTACCCAATCAGCTCGTTTGAACCTGTTATGGCCTAAAACGTTATTGATATCTTGAATTAGAGATCCCTTACAAGAAAGTAACGCTCCCGTGTAAGCTTGTTGTAAGGAGTTCCATTCAAACACAGACAATCTTAAAGCTGCATGCCAGTCGTTGAAGGATTGCAAAGAAATGAACTGCAGTAAATATCTGTTTTTCATGGTGGATGATAAAGATAAGATATGCTTGATTTCAGAACCTTCTTCAGTAGGTAAACTAGAATAAGCTTTAATGAATGAATCCGCAACATTCATTCTCTGAGCTAGTCTAGGATTAGCTACCGTATGATCTTCTACGTAGTACATTGATAAATCTGTACCTTGCAATCTACCATGTACTACTATCCATTCTCTATCTTGAGAAAGTTTAGATCCCTCAATATCTTTCAGAAGCATAAATGTACCTTCCAAGTATACTCTTGCTTGCTGGGCATTGATTAGAGTAATGATAGGAACAAGTTCTGAGGGGACATTGGCTACCAAACCTGTTGCTGGTAGAGAAGAACTTGTTGAACTGCCAGTATCTAAACCATGGTTTGAAATAGGGCTAGTAGGCATTGAGTTGTTGGAACCTAAACTACTGATAGGTGTAGATCCAGTAAGGGGATCTTGAACTGTAGAGTTTCCAAACTGAACGTCACGTTTGGGTATTCCCAAAGGTGGCAGCGATAGCCTTTTTTCATTGAAAGGTGATTGAGGGTCCTTTGGTGAAAATTTGAACGATGGAGAAGGCGGCACCGGAGGGTTACTTAGTACTGGTGAAGCATATGCGTAATCAAGGTCACTTCCGTCACCGGAGCCTGCACCGGAGCCTGTTCCAGAACTGGAGACCGACACTTTACCAAAAGAAAACACTCGGGGTCGTGTCATTATAAAATTACTGGGTATTGCTGGGGCTCAGTGTAGAGCCTGAATTTGAATGTGAGTGCGAATGTGAATCTATAGAGGCTTCAGTTGCTCCTATAAGTTGACACTGTATTTTGAATCAATAGCTTGAAGTGTAAATCTGGCTGAAGCAACAAAAAAGGTTTTCACAGAGGTCTCGAATTATTCTACTCAACTCTCAACTCTCAAGACACCCTGATTACACTTCTATTGAAAATGCTTGTCGGAGATGTCGGATATGTCACTTAATCACAATGGAATTGTTGTCAGTTCAAATCCTTCCCGGAATCTTTGAAACAGTCAGCCTAGAAAAACAACGGTTATAGTTTCAGGTACCGGAAATGTCAAAATTGTATCAAAAAATTTTTCCCAGTTTCTTTTTTATGGAGCAAGAAAGTAATCGTTACTCTTGAGTTTCCATAAACATAGGTTCACTGTCGGTGGTCGGTCAACAAGCCTTCTTCAGGAGTTGAAACAGTAGGCTGAAGTGAATTCACTACAACAACGCAACKCTTATTGAATCCCTTTCACAAGCAACTCAGGGCGTAACTTTCTACACGTTGTGAATAAAGTGAAGTCCGTGATAAGGAATAAACAATTGTTCTGCAACAGAAAAAGGTGACGATCACAGACTAAAGGAATATACTTTTCTTAATATAAAGTCGAAAATGTGGGCAACAGGGGCATTTGTGGTTGTGGATTGAGTTAAGGAAGGTGCATAAAACTGCAGATACTGCGCATAAACCTTAAGTCACGCTCAAAAGTCAATAGT
Source organism: Sporopachydermia quercuum (assembly GCA_001599295.1). Lineage (NCBI taxonomy): Eukaryota > Fungi > Ascomycota > Sporopachydermiomycetes > Sporopachydermiales > Sporopachydermiaceae > Sporopachydermia > Sporopachydermia quercuum. The sequence goes on along the minus strand of BCGN01000002.1, from coordinate 2,155,180 downwards.
AAGTGCAGGAGAAAAATGGTGAATAGTAGTTGAGTGATTAATTGCGATGTATGACTGAGATAATATGTCAAGATAGCGCTAGAAGCTAGAAAAGTGAGAACAACTGAGATAGTAAATGATGTTAATCGGTAGAGGAATTTGGGAAGTGAGAGCTTTAATGTATATAAATACAGGTGAAGAAACTTGAGAAGGTGGCACTGCCTTGAGAATGGGAATGAGAGATACATGAACTTGAGGACCAAGAAAATAGGTAGTGCATTGGGTCTGCCAAGAGTGCTAGGTTATATTGATGCAACCTGAAAAGTTGTATATATAAGGCATTCATTTTCAAGTATTGACTCATATTTATATGCATATACCAGATGTTGGTTTGGATAGTTGACACCTTTTCAATGAACGTAACGAGCCTTTGAGTAAGGTGTATAATAGTAAGATTTGCCGAAGCTTACAAGAAAGTAGTAATAAAGTAATGTCTTGATATGCATAGTCCAATTAGCGTTTATAAATTCCTTCAAGGTTTGGAATTGAGCATTTAGTTTTGAATTTGGAGAAGACTATCGAAGGCTATTTCCAACAAAGAATAGAGAGATAACAAGCTCCTATCAACCAGCTAATATTTAGTTTTTGAAAATTACCATTAAAAAAACTCTGATTTATTTGTTCAGTGATATCATAAGGTACCATTAATTTGATAATAGCCGACTCGTGAATGAATTTATGTAATATTAAACTTCGTCAATTCCTTTTCCCCTAACAGAACTTTAAACAGGGATTTGAGTCAATGAAAATATTGGGCATAATATCGCATCAACAAATATCTTCAACAACTGCTGCGAATAAATTGGTTTCTATAGTGCAACATACGTATATTTATTCACTACTCTATCTCCTACATATTTATTTTTTATTTCTGATATGAATCAAACTGGAGCACTCAATAATTGGTACTGACATTAAGATTTACCGTCAGTCACTAGAGTAAATCAGGAATAAAATTATAGTTCCTTGCCGATGTCGTCAGTGCATTTATGGCTCTCTATCAAATCTAGTAAACTATTGTTTGTTTTGGTAAGCAATATAACATTCAAGCCCACTTGTTTGTTGACAAATATTGTGAGGTCAAGATGTAAATTAAGGTTTCAATAAATCCTTGATAGATACATATAGATGTATAATGATGTCATAATGAGAGATGATGTACTAATCTGCTTAAAATAACTTCAAATTATTCCAACGGTTTCTGGGGGGATAAAATGGCTTTATGATATAGGCAGAGAGCTAACTGTTACAGATTATCAGAAGAGTATGGGGAGGCTCAATATAATTGTTTAAACTAAAAAAAAGACAAAAGTATCGTAGTTATCATTGCATTATATATGGAGTACCCAGTATCATGTTATTTTTATATGGTTCTCATTCTGTCATTATTATTCTGATATATCCTTTATAAATCGCGTTTGGAAAGATATAGAAAACAGAGTGTTTAATGCAGTTAGTTCCTCTCCCTAAAGATCCATCTGACTTATTTTTCAGTGATGACAAATAATCGGCAAGATTATAAAATCCTTTCTAATTTTAATTTGTTTGCAAAGGTTACCATCTTTCTTCGTTTCGCCTTTCGAAAAGAAGGTGATTTGGTCAATCAATATCCAACATTTGATAGTAGTAGTAATACCTTTTATCCCGAGAGATTTGGAATTCTTGCAATACTAAAATTTCTCACACTTTCAGCTTTGATTCATCTCATTCAAGGTTTCAGCAAAAGTTCTTCTTACTAGTATTTTCAAAAACTAGCACAAAGTATTCACTGTATGCTGAAAAGTGGTATTTACGAAACTATCTATGTCAAAACATTTGACAATTAGCTAGTGGACGAAGGTCAGCTGTGTGATCAACCCATTCATCTACCCAACAAATAGGGTTCGATGAGTAACTGAATAAAGTTCATAAAAAACATAGTGGTGACTACCCTATTAAGAAGTACGATTTTTAATTCAAAATATCACATTAAATTTAAATTGCATGATTAGGTTTACGTTATCTCAAKATGGAAAAAGGAAGTTTTTGTCATATTTGCCAATAACGGGCATTTACGATCAGAAATACGAGTAGGCCCTGAACGAGGCGAAGTGTCGCACAATCGTTACTTTAAATTATTGTTCCTCGGACCTATCCATTGAAAGGCTATTTAGAGAGATTGAAATATTGATTCTCCAAGATTGTGACTTGATAATGAAAATATTAGTTGCAAATTATTGTAGAACCATTATCGGTCCGCTATCTCAACTAGAAATASTACTATTCAGTGATCGATTTCTTTCTTAAGGGCTTAACTATTATTCCCCCTTTTTTTTACTATCTTGCATTTTACTGTCTTGCTTTTATGTGACAGAATGTTTGTTCACTGGTCTGTAGACAAATGTGGCCAATAGCTACAAACGATTCTATTTGTAAGCTGAACAGGTCAAACAATTCCTAGAAATCAATACTATTAAAATATAGAAAGGCGTTATATAAGAAGGATCCAAACAAGTTTGAAGCCAAGATTGTATCCAAGATTGTATCCAAGATTGTATCCATAAATACTTCTCACTGGTTGAACTGATTGCCACAAGCAGGTATTTGTTTCGAGAGTCATTCATGGTTCAACAAAAGTTGACAATTACCTAGTGATAGTAAAGTCTATGATTGACTTGAAGACCTGAACTCAGGCAAAGTATCAGTTTCCTAATTGATATTATGACTTGAATAAACAATGCTGAAACTCCTTTAATTTCTCCTCACATCCTAAGTKCGAAGAGTTTTGATAATTTACCTATCAGCAAAAAGACTTTACCTGTAACGTAACACGTTGTTATGGAGGCAAATCCCGAGCTGTCCTGATGAAGCTGTTACTGCTCAAGACACCGTACCTACCTTGAGTCTTCGGTTAATAATCAAAAGTATCAAGTTTAAGATTTAAGTTTTGATACTCATATGAGGGTATTACCTAATTAGTGCACTAAGTAATTATTAGCCTAGCTGGCTTTCCACTCTGGTCAAATGCTTTTACATTAATTACTAAATACGGCAAAGGCATACTTTAACTTCATTGAGTATCCAACCTCATTGCTCCATGTGGTAATCATATTTTGTTTTGAGCTTTGGCATATTACCGTATTCAGTTACGACACAGGAGAAGCAACTAGCTGACGCAGGCAGGCATCATGTTAAGCCATGAATTCCAGTTGACCTAAGTTCTTTGGTTTGACTGTTATCGTTTAATGACCTTGCCCAAAAGATCAAATGAATACTGATAAATATAGAAGATACTGATACTGGGAACGAAAAAATACGGTAGAATATTTGTTGTTCAGTTCTGTTTCAATCTCCATTGTCATCTCAGTTTTTATGGAGATATATTCTTTTAATTTGTAAATGTGATAATAAACAGATTCTAATCTGATTCTTCAAATTGAAAACATCATAACAGGTTTCTTCCATTAGGAATATTTAACATTACTTCCATATTATATATACATCTGGAATCGATAGCCCTGTAGTTTATGTTCCTGACTGTATTCTATACAGTATCTCCAAAAAAATGGTAGCTCGTAATTCAAAATAAGGAATTTTGATGTGACAATCCATTTTAATCCCATGAATTAGTCGACAAAAATATCTATTATAATGGGAGATAGTCCTTAAAAAGGAATATTGCATTAGCGTTAACTACTTAGAACAGAACTATATTTTTGACACATAACTGCAAGAAAACCTAAGTAGAAAATACTGGCATTTGAAAACAATCCTTTATCGATCACCAACCTGGCAGATGTACTACGACTTATTAGAACCAAAGCATATTGACTTCAAGCGTCATACGATGCCTCATTATATTATCATTTTATAATTGTTTGAACTTCTAATAAACTGATCAACTCAATTCACCGCCCTCTCATACAAAAGAACTTAATTGTTGGCCGATTGAACCTAGGAAGAGAGAAATAAAGTACAAAAAAATTAACCAAGTTATTATCATAGATCCTCACATACCAAACCTTTAAACACAAACCTATGATGACGTGCCGATTCTCGTGAGCTACCGCTTTAAACTACAATGAGCCTAATGTTTTGATAAAGTTCGAGGTGTATCGAGCAAAAAACAGGTTAGCTCTTGGAAAAACAATTGAAAATTTAATTGAAAATATTCGGAATATGAATGTTGCCTCTATATAACTTGCACCTATTAAATTTGTAAATAACTAGGTACAATCGGTATTTTCTTACTAAATGGGGATTAACGTTTACCTTCCACCTTAAAGTTAAATGAGACAACCCAACACCACTTTGACGCTGACAAAAGCAGGTAATTCGTAGTTGAACTTTAAACTAGAGTGTCATAGCTAATTTTCGTTAGGGGAAGAACTTTGGTATGCACGCCAAGTATCACTTGGACTAATAAAGTAGTTCTAATCCACTACTAACGTTTCTAGACGAAAAACACCAATAAAGTATTTCCATAATTGGTTGGTGTTGGCATATGACATCGGTTCGTATGTCAAACTGTATTGAAGTGTTAGACTTGCTAGTCAATTTGGTATTTCAAACTATACCTTAATACCATCTTCAAACTATTGAACAAACATTTGCATCGTATTCCGATACAGGGGATTGCCAATGTATTTCACACAAACAGTTGAATGGGCTACTTCCAATTGAGAGGTGCATTTCCATTGCATCAGCATTTAGATAACTGTTTTTGATGAACACACCAAATAAAAAAAAGGTCTCCAAAATACCACTTTAGAAATTAATGTTACACTGTACTCTCAAAAAGATTGATATATCTCATTAATTAGCGTACATTATGACATTGGTTGGAAACTATACATTACATAAGGTGATGAGCTATTAACTTCTAGAGTTTGAAGCTTGTACTGGATACTTACGGATCATGATAACCTGAAACTCCCACAACTTAACTATAAATGGTGCTCATCAGTAGCGACACAACTATAACTCTATCAAGATAGACTGGAATTACTCAATCTCTTTTGCTTTTACGAACAGTTTCATTTTCAATTTACTAATTATATAGTCTAGACCAATAATGACAGTGCGCATGTCAGAATGGTTGGAATAAGAAATCCCAGAAAAAAAGGAATGGAACAAATGAACAGAATGATATCGTCGGTTGACAATTTCTCACTTAACTACCAAGCGGCTGGGCAGAAGATACTCCATGTTTCAAAGGATATTATTTTCATCAAAGGAAAAGGCTACAATACTTATGAAAGAGATCTATCATGCATMTAGCCAGTGCCGTATGTTATACTTACAAGTCACATTTTGCTCGCCTGTTTTAAAGTGAATCATCCATCGAGTCAAAAACGAGATGTCCCTCACACTGGTTATTTCTACTATTATTTGGAAGATACAACCCAATGCTCTGGAATCTCGGCTCGAGTATTCTAATCTAACATGCTCCCAAATGTGAATGAAGCATGTTTTCAATATCAATAGCATTGTGTTTTATTTCATTAAATATATTATATTCTATATGATACTATAGATTCCTATTTTTACATAAATTAACCGTTAAACCTGATAACCCATTGAAAGTGAAGAATAAAAATAAGACAGATGATAATCACTACCATCCGTTCATTAGTGATTCATATTATCGTATATAATTCCTTGAAGCCACCAGAGAGAGAAAATAAAAATATTAATACACTTGGTTGCTCAATTTAAGCTTGAGGATGAGTCTTACGATTTTTGCTGCTTTTCTTTTCTGCTTTGGCAGGCTTTAGCCTAAAAGTACTGTATGAAGAATTATTCAATAATCTATGATCATGATGCATTTCCAAGTGTTCCTTATGTTTGCCCGAGCCTTTGGGCGATTCATTGATTATACTGGAAATGTCTAGCTTGCTGTCTCTTTTCTTATAGCCCGATCCCGGTTTAGAAATGACGTGAAACTTCTCCAATTTCTTTGGTATTGCAGACTGAATTGGCGTCAGAAACTTATTAATACTGCTTGAACTATTTCTCCTCTTGTTCGGATTCACGCTGCGCTTCACGTTGACGATTGAACTGACTAAGCTTTGTTTAGATGATGATAATGATTCATTGTAAGATCCAGTTGATCCTGAAGTGCTTGGAGAAGTTACACGGCCTCCATATGTCTGACTGCTGACTAGGATCGAATTTCCTTTATGGAATGGATCATGGAAACCAAATGAACCGAATGTCTGGACATTGGACACACCACTATTATAAGATGAGCCATCACTTAAATCGCAGCTGCTATACTGTTGTTCTGAGTCCATAACCGGTTTTAAGATCGAAGGTACAACTGAAGAATTTCTTTCAATTGCAAAATTGATAGGTGGTAAAACTGCTGATGRCACACTTAAGGATCTTGGAATTGGCGGTAAAGTAACCTCTTGCCTTGGTGATAGCAAAACTGGCGAGATAGCGCTGTGAGCGTATCGTTCATGAGTGAAATGCACATCAGGATACTGTCTAGGAGATAATTCTGCAGCAGGTAACAACCAGGAATTGTTGGTATTCAATCTTGGGCCAGAAAAATACCCAGCTCCATTAGTTGAGACTGAGTCTCGGTTTTCCCTCAACATCGGCAAAACTGAACTCTTTGGACTGAGGATATTTGACATGATAATGTGAAACTGATTATATATTTGAGGATGAATTAGATGCTTGTACTATGTGTGAGGGTTTCACTGAATTGTTATAAAAATGAGCACTTAAGATTTGGTGTTTGTCGCTGACAGGTAATCGTAATGTAGTTTATATAAGGATGCCAATAATCTATTAGTAGTGTCCTGTTAAATAGTAAATGTATCCAATTATATAAAAGGAAATTGGATACTTTGTAAGTGAATGTTAGTATCGCTGTTGAATCAATTATACATTAAATACAGCTTTTTGATATATTCAAAGAGAAAAAGAAAATAAAATATGTATAATAGATAAAAGAAAATAAGAAATACAGAACATAATCGATAAACACTGGATGAGACTATCTTTAAATGGAAATGAGAATGGGGAATAAGTAGAGCTAAATAGTTACTTGAAACGGTGGATGAGCATATGATAATAAAGTTCGGAAATAGTATGTAAAGTTTTAAAATCAAATTCTGTCATACAACCAAGCTCGCATTGCCAATTTGGTAACTAAGGGGAAAGAGATTAATAAATTAGTTAGTAATGGATCAACAGAAGGTTGAATAAATAACTATGCAATGATTTACCGATTTAGAAATTTTCTGAAATTATCTCCTGCGAACTACTAAAAAGGAAAAACGGCATGGATGAAGTGGGTAATTTGAAGTATGCAGATCGTCGAATTAGGTGATTGTTAAAATGAAATAAAGTTCAATTGAAAGCGCAAAATATTTGTCACTATGTTTAGCCTGAGGACTGGTTGGTTTTCCGCTTGAAGTTTGGTTGAAAGCCTATTTCAAAACTTAACCCGCTTTCCAGAACCTTATATATTTGTGGTATTCCCAATTAGTTCAGCGTAACTTTAAGGTTGGGAATAAAGTTCCAGTACTAATTATGTTTTCGTTCATCGGTTTTTCAAATAAGGTCAGAATGCCATTTCAAGTTAAGATTCTCGAGATGAGATTTTGTTGCCCAAAAAAAGTGATTACATGTGCATGGTTCTTACTGAAGTTGGGTTACTAGAACCATGCACTTAAAAAATAAGCGCTTTTGATGAAAAACTTAATCTATACTCGCTTAAATTGAGTCCCATTGGAATTGGAAGACCCAGAGGAGGGTAGAAACGTAGATATAGGAACGAACCTGACTCGTTCAATAAGTATTACTCCAAAAAGAATTACTGTATTTGACTACAAGGCTAAATCAAATAAATTTGTATGGGGTAACGACTGAAAAATTGAATGAAACACAGAAGTAAAACGTCCGAGAAAGAAAATAGATAGTTCCCATCTATTGATTCCTCAAACAAGCTAAATGATACGAAATGATATATATATGTTTTGTCAAAATGACACGGGGAGTCTCGAATTATTCTGCTTATCTAAGTRGCTATTATAATATAAGAGCTACAGATTGAGCTGCTGCAAACGGGGTAAGATATTATTTTATGCTCTCAATTGCGCTTACGGTGAACCTAGAATATTGATTCTGAGGTTTAAAATCAATTAGATCTTAAGATTGTACTTAAAATCACTTTGTAGCTGTTTAGCCATATATCAGTCATTAACAATATATGGTTCTAAGTTGCTTGTTGTCATCAGGCTCAAGTGAAGTTCGGTATGATGAGACAATTGTTCCTCACCGCCAAAAGCTTTAAACTCCAATCATGTAGTGTTTACTTGACAGTACCTGATTACGAGCAAATACTTAGAAAGGAGGATAGACTAACTTGGTAATTACATTACATGGAAGTATCTTTTGCTTTACTAAAGAAGTAATCATCACATGTGACAATTACCCGAACAAGCTTATATAGCATGGTGCTTTCTTCGTTTCTAAGGTGGAGACCCCAAGATAGTAATCCAGTCAGATGAGGTAAGAACTCAAGTGGAAATCCTCCAAACCTTATTCAAAGTGGTGAGCATATATTGGTTTCGATTGAAATATTTGATTGAGAAAAAGTTTGATATCGATGGGAATAATAAATACATCATTATCAGCTTTCAGTTTTCTTCTAGTTTTACGATGTGAGAAATTAGGCTTTGGCTGCACTATAATCTAATAAAGACTTTCAAATTGGAATTACATCAGTAGGTCTGTTGACTATCTAAAATGACTGAATCAGGCAGGCAATCAAATCGAGAATCTCAGAGACAAGATTCAAATTCAAGGCTAAGCAAACTTAAATAATTAATTATTATTATATAAACTGAAACCAATTTTAGGGTTGTAGCCCGGGATTTTCAAGCACACTTTATTACTTCGTTCATTGAAGATTAAATGCCGGTTCAAAAAAAAAATTAAAAGAAGGTTATTAGGGTCTGAGATGAGACAGTTCTATATTAGGTATATTTTTCAAAGAGCTAAAACTTCTGTTCTGTCCGTTCCTGGCTCATTAATATGATAGTTGCCAAAAAATACTTTTAATAATATTTGATCGAGGTTCCGACTGAATTCATTCACTGCATCTAAGATTTCGTAATAGAAATGAAACTCTTTGTTATACATATTTTTTGATTTGATGAATCAATCGAGGTTGTATTTTGTCGATATAAATACTCAACAACTTCAAGACAATATTTGGATATCGTCCGTATCAATCAATAATATAAGTACTTTTTCGGAGCAAATATTCTGTTTGTACCAACATATAGCAGACCGGGTTTGAAGACCAGCTAGTAGTGTTTTATATGTATCTTGATTGCAAGACTGAGGAATCGTCAAACATTCGTGTTGCAATGATCGCCGAGTACCGAATAAAGATAATCTTATCCGATGTGCGACCTAATGAGACCCCACACTGAAAGAAAACCAACCATTTGATACTTCTTGGAGGGTATATAAGGCTTCTACTAGCTTGATTACTTAATTTTATTATAATTGTTTACCTCATAATGTGAGTAGGAAGAACAGTTAATGGGTAAGTTAATTCAAGTCGGGGCAGTGAATTCTATTTAGTATATCAATCTCCTTCTGTTGCGTGACTGTATTTAAGTAATCCTTCTAGAGTAATTTCTCGTTTTATGGGTATGAGAACTTTCAATGTGGAAAAAGCAATCTACATTATAACTATATTCTTCATTAATATCTAGAATTCTCTTTCTGCGTCCCAGTGTGATCAATCAAATAGTAGTAAAAGAAGAAATAGTACCTCAAAGGTTTATGCAATACTTCCTTATAAATAAACTTATGTATGTTCTGTATATTCGAATTGCTTATAGTCAATAAACGGGCTTCACGCCAAACTGTAGTTATAGTATTTTAAGCAGAAGAAGATAATTTTTCTGATGATGGTATCACTATATGTAGCAAGCATATTCTTTTGTAAAACGATCTCCTTAGCTTCGATTACTTTTGCTGCTTTACAATTATTTATCCCATTTGAATCACTTCAATTGATAAAATAGCAATGTGTCTTACCACGTCAACTGAGTCGATTAGTCATTGCTGTCCGTTAAAGACCCTAGAATCGGTAATTCCGGCCTTCAAATAATGATTGTGCAATACAATAAAATAAACTATCCTATTCTAAAGCTACTGAGTCTGGTTACAGCAATCGTTTGATTATTTTCTGTAAAATTAGCCTTCTCTGAGGACTTATTGGAAACATTAATGAAAAACTCTCGATTGACAGAAAAAGTAAAGAAAATGCTCAAAAATAAAAAAGGAAATGGTAGATCAATTGTGAAGTATTATTGAAAACAATTCCAACGACGTTTTTGGCCATCTGAACCGGGTGAATTTCAAAGAGAGCACTTGCTATTACTTTCTGGTTAGCTTTTATCAGTCATTGATTGATCATCTCTCGTTATAAGATTGCTACCTTGGGATCAATGAAAATAAATGAACATAAAGTGAGTTATATATGGTATTATAAGTCCTCAAGTTTGGTGGGTATTCGTATAAACATAATATTGTTATTTCTTTCTCAGAACATCCCCAAAAACTATTGAAAAAAAAAAAGAATACATTATCCAAAGGTTTTAAAGTTTGTGAGAATTATTATGRTACCTTTTTATTCTTGGTTATCTCAAAAAAAGTTCCATTTAACGATACAACTAAACGTTAACTTTATTTGCAATCAGCTGAAGGCTCTATTGGAGGTTTCAATTTAATGGGTCCACTAAACACTAACTTTATTTCGTTTCAACGGCAAAAGGTATTTATTTTATCAAAGAAACAAGTCGTAAAACTTTCGGAGAGTTTCAAGATGAGAATAGTTGCTACTGCAGTTGTATATTATCTAGTAGTGAGGTACTTAGCTACAAGAAGGTTCAATTTTGAGTCTTGTAATTTTCGTTGTTGCGGAATCAGCAGGGAATTCGGTAGAGAATCCGGATGCTTGTTGGGGAGGATATTTAGGTCTCTCCCATTTTACATGATAGAATAAGCCCGATCGATCACTGAATTGTCGACTCTACTGAAGAAAGAAGAGAATAAATCAAGTATGATAATCATTACTGAAATAAAGATTGTAGAACAAAAATTCGAATGCGACTTTATAGATTATACTTCGAAGAACTCATCACCATTCTCGGAGAACCGTATTTGGCTGATCCCGTTGATTGTAATTCTCATAACATAAGCCACTCTAAAAATGTCAAGTATTGTCTCAGAACTAACCATTATCATTTCTGTAAACAGGAGCAAACTACATCAAGTTCAGCTAATACCCAACTAAGCCACTGCCCTAGGTATCTCTAACCAAACTTAGATAACCATCCCTGCTTCCTGTTTATAAGTTCACATAATCAACAATTCCCTTGTCCCAACGCACAGCTCCAAATACCCATTCCAATAATTGAAGGCGAATTCCATGTGACATCAAATCTCAAAAAAACTGGGGAAGCGCTTTGTACTCCTTATCAAACAATTCGCCATCTTCTAACCCTCAATATACCTACCTCCCAAACACCCTTTGAAATGGTAAAAATATACGTACAATTTCCTTGMAGAGCTGATGATTGCGAAAGGATTTACGTTGGTAAATATTATTGATTTTACCATAAGAGAATTGTATTTATTAGTATACCTGAACATTTAATCATGCCTTGGCCTGCTCTTGTTAGTAGCTTTGTTATGGGCACCTGTAAGTTTGAAGTACAGCTAGTGAGATAGAGACTCATTGTGGGACGATACTCCCTGTTCTATTGATATCGAAGGAGAGATATTTGATAGTCATAGGGAATTGTTACAAGCCTAGATTGATACAATAATGATAAGTTGTGAGTCTAACGTCATATTTATAGTGGTAGGTGGTTCTGTTTCTGCTGGCTACATCCTGTATTTACATAGAGAAGAGTTGAAGGCCGCCATGTTAAATGTAAGAGATGAATTTGAACTGAAGATTCTTGAGGTGTCTGATAAGATAAGACAAGAGAGATTAGCTAGACTGAAGAAAAATGAGAAGACTGAGGAGAATCCTGAAGAAGTCGAGAAATCTGATTGTTCCAAAGAATCTTCTTCTTCGAAGGTTTCTAAGGATAAACCTGATGATTCATGCTATGCAACCGGTGCTGAGTCGCATGATACTCTATTCTTTCACCCAAATAATGATACAGATTCATCAAAACATACGGTTGATCCTTTTAGTGATGCATTTAAAAGTCCTGTGATCTATGAATCGCCAGAACCACTTCATGCAGATACTGTTCATACCTCAGCTACTGCCAGTTTTAAAAGTGAAGCTCAATCGCAAGCATTAGAAGGTAGCTCAAGTACAGGTAAAAGAAGTTTTGTTATTATTAGAGACCGTTCTGATTCATCTTTGGGCTCGTTGAATGATGAGAAACCAAGAGGATTTTTCTCCTCTGTCGATGAACTTGATGATGATCAAATAAGCGCAGACTCGGAGTTTGAAAGAATCTCTGAAAGCGAATTACCTGACATTTTGAGTGACAAGAAGCCCTTATTGAAGAACTGAGTGAGACCGGATATCATTTATTTGATTCAGCACTCTATCAAAAGACTATCGAAATATGAGACTAGGGGTTGGTTTTTTTTTTTTTGTTTTTCTATATTTTGCGGAACAGGATTGGTAGTTTGATTGGGTAACAGGCTTTAGCGGAATTTGGGTTGGGAGGTGTTATTTACCGCATGAATAAACCTAAATTTATAATGTAACAGTATCAGCATACTTTTAGTTACTAAGTAATGTTCCAACATTCTAAACAAACCATGTATTCCCTATATTCCCTTTTTTATTTACACACCAAAAACCGAAGTTCTCTTTGTTACTTATTACTGATTTATCATCAGCAATTCTACAATTGATACCGTTTGCCCATCCATTTAATTGGCTTCGACTAATGTGAGTATTTGAAGATACTAACAAATTGAAAAGATTTCATCCTTTATTTCTTACCATTGTTATAATAATACTTTTGTATAAGAGGGTGGTGATGTTTCAACTCTTTGTTTCTACTCTTATTATACTCAACATATGCCATATCTTCACCACCAGCTAAGCTTGCTAATGAGCCCGTTGTTCTTCTAGCTTTGGCTTTCACTTTACCAACTTGTCCTCCATGATGTCTCTTAACAACATTTGAGCCTCTACCAACAAAGTTATCTGCATCATCACCAACTTCTAACCCTGCCATATCTTCATTCTGCAATAGCACTTCTTGCAGTAACTCACGGCGCTCCCTAGCTGATGCATATGCCAAGTCAGGCAAATTTTCCATCCCATGTAAATGGGTGATCACTTTGAATGCATAACCTTGATCAACTAAAAATGCCTGTCTCTTTGTTGAATAGTACATCTCTTGCGTGTCCTTCGATACTAAACTATAGAAGAAAGCATTAAAACCTTCATCATTTCTTCTCTTAGCTCTCAAAATACGACCTAGTCTTTGAGCTTCTTGCCTTCTGGAACCATAATGTGAGGATATTTGAATCAAGCAAGTAGCTTCAGGTAAATCAATACTGGTATCACCAACTTTCGATAAAAATATGGTATTCACATTATCGTTGTATTGAAAATTCTGTAAAATGTTCATTCTTTCATGTTGAGGTGTTGATCCATAAATAAATGGTTTCTTGAGCTTCAAAGCATATGCTTGTAAAGCATATACATTATCTGAGAAAACGATTATCTTATCACCTCTATTTTCATGATAATGAATCAAAAACTGACAAGCTTGAAACTTGGTTGGATTCATAATATACAGTAGCATTCTTTTCCTATTATTCTCCCGGAGATACTCTTGATAAAACTCCGCTGTCATTGGGCACCAAACTTCAGCACATTGAACATTTGCTATATGACCTTTCTGGGCTAAATCCATCCAGTTGGCTTCATAAAGCTTGGGGCCAATAAGAAAGTTCAGGTCACCAATCTTGTCATCTTCACGTACTAATGTAGCAGTCAAACCAAGTTTGGCATGAGCAGCTAACGTAGTAACAACTCTTCTGAACATTGCAGCAGGTACAACGTGAACTTCATCAAGAATAATAAAACCCCATTCCCTTGATGTCAAAAAATCCATTACTTTCTGAGAATCATGCGATCGATTACGAGTATTAGCTACCATGGAATATGTTGAAACAACTAAACCAGCATCACCCTGAAACATTTCCTTGTTTTCGGATGTGAAAACTGCAACATTTTCAGGCTGAATTGTGCACCACTGTAAAAACTGTTGCCGCCATTGCATTACCGACACTGACGATGTACATAATACAATGACACTTTTACGAATAGTACATGCTGCTGTAATGCCAACCAATGTCTTACCTGCACCACAGGGTAAAACAATAATTCCTGACCTTGCTCTACCATTACCAAACATCTTGCTTAAACTTTTCTCTTGATAAGGTCTAATTTGTGTCGACGGTTTTAAATCTATATCTAAATCAGGATTTCTTGCATCATTTCGGAAATCGTACTCTTCCAACACTGGATAGTCTATTTCTTGACATCTCTTTTTCACAATTTCTACTGACTCAGAAGATATTTCAAAAGAATGAACAGTATCCTCGTCGTCTTCGTCGTCTTCCTTATCTTCTCCTACAACTGCTGAAAACAAGTCTCCTACGCTGTCCCAATCTTCATTCCCTGTACCATCACCAGATTTTCCCTTATTATCGCTATCACCTTCTCGTTTTGTTCCTTTATCATCTTCTGGTTTGATTGATTGATCATTATCCTTCTTGGTCCCAGGTATCTTCAAATTGCCCATTTCGGGAGCCTTTTGCTTGACCAAACCATCTTTAGAGAAGGTTTCAGTAGATTCAATACGTAAAGGACCTATTTCAGGATCCTTCAGCAGCATTTGTAAAACATCAGCTTGAGAACTTTCAACAAAGTATCTATTGTGCTTCAAAACTAACTTTACTTTACCATATGATATAGTACATGAATGAATAAAACTAATAATGGATTTTGGTACTGGTACTTTGGATAATCGATTCAATACTGCAATTATATCATCGGTTTCTAAACCAACTGATACTGCTGCATACAATGAATATGCCGTAATACGATACTCGTGTATAAACGTTGGTCTACTTATAGGTTCAGCTATTGTCACCAGAAAATCTTGCGCTTGTTCAGCTAACGGCGAAAAACTCTCCAGGATGATTCTACCATCGTGCGGTGAAATCCATATAGGTCTAGATGCGTGATCGGGTTTCAGTTTTAAGTAGGAGAAATCATGTTTGGCAAACATTCGAGATGCAACATCTGGAACAAAATCTTCAGGGAAATCTTGTTGGAACGTTTGTTGAGTAAGAGGTTCTGGCTGAGCTGCGTTCTTGGTCTTAGTAGTGCTTCGCTTCTTCTGTGGTGATGGCGATCGCGAAGTCACTTCTTTACCAGCTCCTTTTCTAATGGGTTTCTTCACTACTATATCTTCCTCGTTTAAATCACTATCATCTGTTGCAGTTGAATCACTGTACCCATCAGAATCATCGCTACCAAAGATGTCACTAACTTTCAACTCACGAGCTTGTTCCGTAGCCTGTTCCGTCATGATTGAAACGTAGATCTAGATGTTCTATCGAGGCAGTTAATTCAAAAGATGTGAATGATCCTTTCTTTCTATTTATCACTAATAGTGACAAAACTTCAAAGCTGGCTAATGGTATACCAGAAGAAAGTTTGGTAGCTAAATATTATGTGGGTATTCACTTGCCAGGATAAGGAAATAGCACAAAGAAACAGCTAAAGAAAGTGGACAAAGAGTGAATATATGAATCAGCCAGTTAGATACCCAAAATTGGTTTGAATGCAATTGATGGATAGTTGGGATAAGGAATAATAGTAAAGGATGAAAGAAAGGAAACCGCAACAATAGAGCTGATGATGATACTTACTTCCTAGGCTTTTTAAATTTTCATGTTGGAGGCGAGAGAATGATCAAAATACGGGGGTGATTCGGAAGATTAAAGTATAATTTTCATGTCACGTGTAAATTACATAATCAAATCATTTCATACATGACATAGATGGTATGCATATGAGCTTGAAAGTTACTACTTCTAGTACAATTTACTTTCAGGTATTCATGACTGTTCTATATAAGATTATTCTGAACGTTTAAGAGAGAAGTATTCAGCAGTTCAGCTTGGAGAGTAAWGACCACCTGATAAGATTGTGGTTAGCTCTCTATGACTCTCTACGAGATTTATGCATAATCATACGTTTATCTCGCATAAATGTGGAACTTTATTCTACCTGAGTGTTCTACTGAAATAGTAGTAGTGAAATACAAGAAGCATTCGATAAAAGGAATATTGGCCATGATTATAAGCAGTGAATGATCTTAAAAGACTTAGGTAAGATTTAAATCAAATTTATCCATCCATAATAACAATCTTAGAATTAATTAATTGCATTCACCTCTATAAGTCTTCTACATCTCAGTCTCTACGCTACTACTAACTACTTTCACTATCATACGAGATAACAAAGAACAAGAAACTGAAAACCGTTCACAGTTTTGGATTCTTCTCCAAAATTTTCAGGCTCACAATATCATCAAAATGTGGCTTCATAATTTTCTCTCGTTCCTCCACAGATAATGCATGTTGATTCAAATCTGCCACATGAAATGGTGGTTCTTTAGCTCTAGCAGAAATAAAAGATATTATACCTTCCAGAGTTTCATCAGGCATTTCACAATTGACTAAATGCTCACCATTTTCAATATCATATCCAATAACATTAGGTAATTTACGCAACCAACCGGTGCTCTCCGATGGATTCCAAGTCGACTTTGTTCCAAATATATGCATTGTAGGAACCTCAAGTCTATGAATAATTGGCATTATGTAGTTTGTAGATTCCTTGGCACCCAAGTAAGCAACCAACTGTTGGAATCGTGAAGATTTCATCTTAATCACCTTTTTTCCGTCCTTCTCATCTTCAATTCTCTCTGATTTTAGGAATTCTTTCAATATTTGAGGTTTAAACTTTCTTAAGAACGAAAGCTTACTGTAGAATTCAATATATGACTTGTCGTCAGGGAATTCATCCTTTATGGCTTTTGTTAATGCAGCAAACAGCTTATGGTTCTTTTTACCAAGAGCATCTTCAGGTCCCGGTGTCATATACAATACAGGATCAATAAGTATAGTACCGTCAAATAATAAAGGTGTATCAATAGCTGATAAAGCTACTTCATATCCTCCCATTGAATGTCCAATACCAATGGTACGTCCTTCTAAATTTAATTCTGATAGTAATTTAGAAATATCTCTACCACCATCTCTCCAATGAATTTCCCATCCAAGTTTTGAAGCATTAATAATAGCTGAGTCTCCATGACTAACAAAATCACAAGCTATAATTGTTCCCAAGTGCCAATCAGGTTTGTTTTCATCCACGTAAGAGAAAAGCTTATCAATATGATACTCCCAAATGTTTCTTGACATTCCTGTCCCATGAATAAATATCAGGTTAAATGTTTTATTAGCATTACTGCCAGAATTAACTGTGTCATACCTGGTATAAACGACCTCTAACCTATCTGTGGGTAAGATTGTAGATCCAGGCTTAGTTCTAGGATATGCAGCCTCAACAACTTCTACTTTAGCAGTGTATAAACCATGTTTTAACATTGTTGGAAAGTTCTATAGTCGGCCCTGTAATTATTATATTATTCCATTACCGGTCAGAATGTTAATTATCTAGAACTTGTGTAGTTAGCTTATTCAATCCAATTAGCTTATCAGACGTTTCATATCATATACATCAAGAACGAAGCAGAGCTCGTCGATGGTTCAGCTCTTAGGCAACAGTTAAAGCAGACGGCATCCACATTGGTTCAGCAGTGTAACATTTAATAGCTTTGAGGAGTCCATATAGTGGGAATAACCTTTATATATTATCAAAAAGAGAAGACATTATTACTTGTCTGGGGTAGGGTTAATGAGAACCACATGAAGCCTCGGTCGGATAAAATTGGGTTTTAGCAGTGGTTCCGTATGAAAATCAATGTACGTTAGATGAGAGAAAAATGGAACATGAAGAGTACAATTCTAGAATAGTTATTGATACTAATTGAAAAAGATATATATGTATAGATATTTCTATCCATTCAACAGCTAGAAAAATCTGAGTGTTGAATTTGATTATATATCCTAATAAGGTGCATGCTTTAACCAACAATATTCATATCATGGTCAGTTGTATCCGCGTGTTTAATGTTGTACCAGTGCACCAGAATTGCAACTTCGTACAATGTTTCCCCAGATGTAAGATACAAACATTATTACATAATCATAAATATAATCCGAAAGAAGCATTAGCGATTTTACTATCACATAATCATTTAATACTGAACTTCTTTCTTATCACCTCGACAACCAGCAAACCTTAATTGCAGACGCGTTTCTCAACTAAGCATATCTTCAAATGTTTGGGTGTAACCTATTTAGTTCCTGCATCGTAACGATAAAGTAATGCCATAGTAGGGTAACTCATCAAATCATTAATGTGTTTGTTTACATTTCCCAAATATTCAATCACGCTGTTAGTAATCCTACTTCTCCATGCTTCCTATGAACAAAATGATTTACTTGCCTTCATTGTTCTTTCCTTTATTATCAATAAAATAGTATCAAAGATTTTATCAATTGTACATTAAGAATTAGGATTGAACTACTTGACTGTTTTCCTAAACTAATTGGTAGTGTTTATTGATTATTATACATTAGATCAGCCATCATGAGAGAAGTTATCAGTATAAATGGTATGTGCTTGGAAATAGGTTATTGAGCATTACAATACATGGATAGGCATGATAGCAAATTGAATGAATCATAATAGAAGCGTGTGTTTGGAAAAAGGATAAGAATCCAGCAAGAGGTTGTTGATATAAGAATGATTTTGTGACATTTGATTGTTTATGATTGCTACTTGTTATGGTCTATCGATTGATTGGATTGATCCATGGTATTGTGCTAATGTACTTTATATTGTTGATTGTTCAGAATAGGATACTAACAAGTTAATCACTAGTTGGTCAAGGTACGTGGATGAAAGGAATTTTTTATGAAGATCTCAGGGATAGAATATGCTGGATCATTGAAAAGTGGAACATGACAACTTGATTTAGTGAGATGCATAATAGTCATTGTGTATGGGCAAAGGTGCGTTATCTCTAGTATTGTGGATTCTAACATTTTTGCTAGCCGGTTGTCAAATTGGTAACTCTTGCTGGGAGGTAGGTATTTTATTGTTTTTTTGTTGAACGTTATGGATATGAAGAAGACAAGGAAATAGTTGGTGTGATTCGATCTCAGTTACTAACGTTATTATAGTTATATTGTTTGGAACATGGTATTCAAGTAAGTGGTGATGTTATAACCAGTAGAGAAGTTGGATAAAGATTGTTCAACCATTAAATTAAGACTTCGACATTTTGCAATTGTTGGAAATCAAATTCTAACTATCCAATAGCCCGATGGATACCTAGCACCAGAACACCAATCTCTTGGTAAGAGAGAAGAAGGATTCTCTACTTTTTTCTCTGAAACTGGTAAGTCGTCATGCTGTGTTTTGAATAATAAAATGAGATTTGATCAAAGTTTTTAACGACGAAATTATTAGGATCTGGAAAATATGTCCCAAGAACTATTTATGTTGATTTGGAACCCAATGTGATCGATGAAGTGAGAACCGGTAAATACAAAGACCTTTTCCATCCTGAGCAATTGATCTCAGGAAAGGAAGATGCCGCCAATAACTACGCCAGAGGTCATTATACAATTGGTAAGGAGTTGATCGATCAAGTGATGGATCGAGTCAGAAAGGTTGCTGATAACTGTGGAGGTTTACAGGGATTCCTTTTCACCCACTCTTTAGGTGGTGGTACCGGTTCTGGTTTCGGTGCCTTGTTATTAGAACAATTATCAATTGATTTCGGTAAGAAATCCAAGCTTGAATTTGCTGTTTATCCTGCTCCTCAAGTTTCCACTTCGGTTGTTGAACCATACAATACTGTCTTAACTACACATACTACTTTAGAACACTCTGATTGTACTTTTATGGTTGATAATGAAGCTATCTATGACATGTGCAGACGTAATTTGGATATTGCTCGTCCTTCTTTTGATAACTTGAACAGATTAATTGCTCAAGTAGTCTCTTCTGTAACAGCATCGTTGAGATTCGATGGTTCCTTAAACGTTGATTTGAACGAATTTCAAACCAACTTGGTCCCATATCCAAGAATCCATTTCCCTTTAGTTTCTTACGCTCCAGTGATCTCTTCTGCTAAGGCTCACCATGAAGCAAACTCTGTTKCTGAGATCACCAACACTTGTTTCGAACCAACTAACCAAATGGTCAAGTGTGATCCTCGAAGTGGAAAATACATGGCTACTTGTTTACTTTACCGTGGTGATGTTGTTACAAAGGAAGTCACAAGTGCAGTTGCTAGCATTAAAGCTAAGAAGAACATTCAGCTGGTCGACTGGTGTCCTACTGGTTTCAAGATTGGTATTTGCTACCAACCTCCCCAATTTGTTCCTGATGGAGATTTGGCTAAGGTCGATAGAGCTGTTTGTATGTTAAGTAATACTACTGCGATTGCTGATGCTTGGAATAGAATTGACCATAAGTTTGATTTAATGTATAATAAGAGAGCTTTCGTCCACTGGTACGTTGGTGAAGGTATGGAAGAAGGTGAATTTAGCGAAGCAAGGGAAGATCTGGCTGCTTTAGAAAAGGATTATGAAGAAGTAGGAGCTGATTCTTACGAGGAAATGGAAGAATATTAAGCATTGTTAATCAATCTACAATATATTGATACGCAATTGGTTTTCTTTTTCTCATTTCTTTCACACATCTTTACTGGTTATTTATCTCAAAATGTACGTTCTTTCTCTTTACTTACTGTCATTTCTATTGATTCTGGAAAATGGTTGTCAACTTATTTCTATAGTTACTTCTAATATTATTTTTATACCATTAAACTTCTCTGTTTTCGTTAATAATACTTCTTGTTGGTCAACAAACGTCGTGAATGATTTATATATAGCTCACTATATACTTTGAAATGAATTGTAAAGAAACAATGCAATAGTACTTAGATATGGATTGAATGAATATCTCTTCTAAAATAAGACTCTATAAAGAAGTGCTAAGGCTATCGATAAAAAGACGGTCAATTCAAACAATCTAACAATAACATTCGTATCCTAATCTCTATTCAGAAAGATAATCTCGGCTGATAGCTATTAAGCTATCCTTTGCTTGTTATCAACGATCATTATTCTGAGTAGACTCTTATCTAGTTTATCTTATATATGTCATTTGTTTTATCATCTGACTAAATGTCAGATTTTCCTGATTATGTCATCAATATATCTTATCAGTTTATCTTTTGCTGGGTAGTTCAGTTGATTTTATGCCTATTCCATTCTTCATTTGAACTTTTCATTGTGTGTTGCTTATCTATTTATCCATCCAATTGATGGTCAAATTGTCATGCTATACTGGGACAAGTCAATCATAACCTAACACATCTGATGCCTTTRAAGCATACTTATAAGCATGAGTGATTATAAATTAAAAGCTAAAGCTCATAGAGATAAAATCACAAACGCTATACCTGATGAATGGAAGTTAGATAAAATCCCATCATCTGAGGAGGCCAAAAATGCGGGAATATTTATCAATTCGTTGACAAATGAACGTGAGAACTTTATCTGTCATTTGACTCTTGTTCAGTTGTCAAATAAGATATCATCTGGAGAATTATCGAGCGTTGAAGTCTGTAAAGCTTATTGTCATAGAGCAGCATTAGCTCATCAATTGGTATGATTAATTCTGTAAAGACTATTGATTGGTAGTATAAACTGGTAAAACTGGATGGGATTTGTATAATAACGGCTTCAGTGTAATTGTTTGGTGGAAGTGTTTTTTGATGAGGCTTTAGAACGGGCCAGAGAACTTGATGCGTTCTTTGAATCAACAGGTAAAACTATAGGCCCTTTACATGGTGTCCCCATTTCTCTTAAGGTACGTTTGAATTTGAAAGTGGCTATTTATAATGAATTATTAAGTTTTCAACTACCACCTTTTAGAGTATTCTATGCCCAATAGTTGTAATTTGGCTAATTGAGCTGTTTTTCTAGGAACACCATTCACTTTCATCTTCTGTTTGGTATTATAGATATTCTGGCCACTTAGCGAAATTTACAATTATCGGGACAAGGCTCCAATGATCACAGTGGTTACTGATCCTTAATTCATAATTTTACCTGCATGAATATATCTTGCTGGGTGTATGAGTAATCCGTTGATCATCATCATTGCTTACGGCCTTTCTTCTTCATGTCCATTTAGCTTTCTCTCTGAATATCTAATTCATAACATATTTATCTATTGCTAACARCTATAGGACCAATTCAACGTTAAGGGTAAAACAACAACTCTAGGTTATATAGGTTTACTTGATAACCCTTTACCAACAGAAAATGATGAGTCTAATATAGTAACAGCTCTAAGAACTTTGGGTGCTGTACTCTATGTCAAAACAGCAGTACCAATGTCAATGATGTTTGCTGAAACTCTATCAAATCTTATGGGTTACACCCAAAACTCGATAAACCGCGAACTGTCATCTGGTGGTTCCTCAGGTGGAGAAGGTTGTCTTCTTGGTGCTTCTGCTACAGCTTTTGGCTGGGGAACTGACATTGGTGGTAGCGTGAGAATCCCAAGTGCTTTCCATGGAATGTAYGGTCTAAGACCAACGTCTAATAGACTTTCCTATTACAAGGTTGCTAATACAATGGCCGGACAAAATATCATGTCTAGCGTTATAGGTCCAATGAGCAAAAGTCCTGATGATATTCACTATGTTTTGAGTGCAGTGTTTTCATTAGATCCTTGGAGATCAGATTCATGGGTGGTCCCCTTACCTTGGAGAAATGAAATAGTACAACAGATACTATCTCCGGGGAAGAAACTGACATTTGGTTTAATTAAAAATGACAGTTTGCTAACACCGCATCCTCCTATTAACAGAGCTGTTGATTATATWCATGATTTGCTCCTCAAAACTGGTCATGAGGTAATTGAATGGTCTAATGAAGATATACCTGAGTTGTTTGATATATCCTCAGATATCTATCATTCTGATGATTATCATGAGATAATCAAATTAGCTGAATTGTCTGGTGAACCGTTGATACCGAATTTGGCTCATGCGGTTGCTAATTTGGAAAAAAATAGTCGCCACTACACGATTAATGATTACTGGGATCTAGAAATGAGAAAATATAATGCCCAACAAAAATTCTTCAATAAATGGGAAGCAAGTAAAGAAAAAACAGGTAATGGTGAACCATTGGATGGCATAATTGTTCCTGCTTGGACCTCTGCTTCATGTTTACCAGGGGATTCTATTCATTCAACGGTAATAACAAGGTTTGTCAATGTACTAGATTGTCCAGCAATGACATTCCCAGTGTTGAAAGTTGATAAGAATGTCGACAAGAAATATACCGAGGAAGAGTTTACACCTATTAGTTCTTTTGATAAAACTCACATGGATTTATATAGTAGTGAATTATATGATGGAATGCCTGTATCCCTACAGTTGCTCTGCCGAAGATTTGAAGAAGAGAAGACTGTGGCTGTAGTGAAATTGATATCAGAGTTGGTAAATTATAAAGTATAGAGAATAGCAGTGCCACGACGTACTACAACGCACCACGATCAACAAACTTGGATACTAGTATACTCCGTTCATTTTACTTATTCCTATTTCATATTACGTACTAAATATCACATACATAGTTTCATTAGATTGTTCATATTATATATACATGTTACGAGAAAAAATACTTACTGTTAAGTACTTCTTCTACATTTAAATCTCCAGACTCTGGAATTTCTGGTATTTCCAGCAGTTTGAAAACTGGAACCCATTTCACTCTACCATGATTTCTCTTACCTTTAATATCCAATTCAACTTCACTCGCAGCCCTTAAATCCTCAATTATGCYCATAGGCGTTTCTATTTTACTGTTTTTCCCATCTTTGATCAGTTGCCACCTGTCATACTCGAGCTTCAGTTCTCTAACAGTAATTGATAACTGCGGCAGGTTATTCCTTTGTCTGAAAGCCATAACACTTTTTCCTGCTTCAGTATCACATCTAATATATCCATACAATAAATAGCCATCATATCTCTCCATGAAATCTTTCCTGAGCCTACCTACAGGATCACTTTTATACATACAAACGAATTCTTGTCTCAATGTTCTATTCAATTCATCAATATCACATGCATGTGTCCAGAAAGAATCATGAACCGAGGCAAATTCAATCTTCGGATTATACTTGGTAATATCAACATTTGAGGTCTTCTTACTCAAGGCTAAAGCAGTCAAGTATAAATGTGAAGCGTCTAGAGAATGAATATAGTTAGGAGCAATAGAATTCCTTTGTTTTCTAATATCCACCTTATCTTTAGAGAAAGGATCATCAATATATATTGCTTGCAATGAAGTCCTTACGGATATAGTCGATTTTTGCTTATATGTTTGAACAACAGGTAATCCAATTGGCGATGTCCATATAATTGACATAACAGACCTCGTATTCGGTTCAATCAAATCCAACTCATCTATTTTTCTCCTTTGAATGGCACAGTATGTATCATATCTTATTGATGTTCCTATTGATGATACCACATTATTCAGCCAGTCTTGAATTAATTTTGACCCTGAGAAAAGTGTAGATATTGCTTCTTCGATATTACTGGCAATATAACCAGATATATTCGTTAGCTCAGCTTCTGATAAACTGGAAATTGTGTAGATATCATTTTCAAAGCTTGGATCCCTTTCATTCTTTTCCATTTTTTCATGTTTAACAATGTCCTTAAGCTTTTCTAATACTTGTTGATTCATACCGTAAACTGTCAAGCCATAAACTTTCGTCATGACACTCTGTTTGACTATCTTTCTATTCATATAAGGTAGAATGATCTTAGCTCTTTCATTGCCATCCTCCTTATCATTTTCCATCCGCTTTTTAACTAATTCCAATACTACACTATAAATATCACTGGGTAGTTCACTATCTATCAAATTTACTTGTGACCCTCCTTCATAATCTTTACCTAGCGCAGCGTAATGTTGTAATCCATTACAACTACCATCCAAATGGATAGGCAAATGAGAGATAAAATTTTCAGGATTTCTCATTTTAAGGGCTTGAGCCAGCTCAAAACACACAGATAATACTTGCCATGGCTTATCAGCTTTGCACCACCATTTCTTTCCATCTAATGGCCTTTCTGCTGAATCAAACACCTCATTGATATGATCATCAACAAATTTGATTCTATCTTTAAAGGAGACTTTATCAATGCCGTACATATTGGCTAAATGAACTTTCAACCAATCTAATCCTTTTCTTCCTAATGGTTTTCCATACCAAAACATAAATATTGCTCTTATATGATCAGTGTTTATGAATGAAAAACTAGCAGCAGAAGGATAAACTCTTCCTCTGAAATCAATGATAGGAGAAAAGAACATTTGATCTCCTGATCTATCAAACAGGTTTGCAAGGTATAATATATGTTTATTATTGTTAGCTTCTGCAAATTGGTTCCCATACTTAGCTTTTGCTTTCCTTCTTTCCCACCGAGGTAAACCTGCATCTCCAGATTGTTCTAGTAGGCTTTTATCGACTTCTATAGCAACATCAAGAAAATTGAGCCCATTTTTCATAACTGCTGATAATACTTTCAAGATATTCCTATTGACAGCCCAAACAGTGGATCCAATAACGTCCAGTGCTGCATATAAAGCGTCTAATCTATTACGGTCCGAATACTCACTTATCACTTTCAAAACTTCAGCCTCTGATCTCACATGTGAAACTAGCCGACCAGGGATAAAGTGATGCCCACCAGAAGTGATTCCGGTTCTCAATTTTGGTGTAATTAACATTGGGAAGCTGAGAGGGTCAAGCTTTCCCTCCATATTAGGCAGTTTGCCCAGGTATGAATAAAATTGAGGTATCACATCAATAGTGCCATATTTTTTACCCCTTAACATAACAATTTGAGTATGGAACACAGGAGTTGTAGAATTGCTGTCAGTGAGTATGGTCTTATTAGCAGTGTCAAAGTTCATGTCTATTTCTCCATTCACAATGTTCACAGTAGCCACATTGATTAAAAGATTTAAAAGCCCAGCAGATATTCTGGTTAATTCAACGTCATTCCAATGGAATCTTCTAAACAGACTATTAAATCTATCCCCAGTACCCTCATTGGCGGCTAACCCATTATTGTTAATATCTTCAACTGTGGCTCTAAACATCTTAAACATCAATTGGTTCAAACTTCTATTYAGCTTTCTTATTAATGATATAACTCTTGGTGACCCAGTCTCTTCCTCCGACGCATTTGATAGAAAAATCATTGTCTCAGTGATAATCAAATATGCAATGTCTATTGGTTTGCATACACTGAATAATAGTGTTGATAATTCCAGATCTTTCCTAAGTTTCTTGATATCAGTGTTCAATTCATCTGCCTGATCCAAATCACCAGCTTTAAACTTRTCTATTAATGCTGCAACATCAGATGCCCATTCGTTGATATAATTGCTCCACAGTTTCAATATAACACCTGTTCTCATATGTTGATTGTGCTGTATATCATATATAAACTCCTTCCTCGAGCACTCGATGAGACCTGTTTCTAACTGGTATTGACGGGTAAAACAGAAATTTCTATATTGGCGATCAAATCGCAGCTGATCGTCCTTTGATAGTAGTTTATATTGTTCATAGTAAGGAAGATTGTAGAAATCATCGGCGTTGATAAATGGATACTTTGTAGGATCGAATGAAAACTTGAATTTTTTCTGGATGATATCTTCAGCAAAACGAATAGATGCTGTAGAACCAGAGCCGAAGTTCTCATCGCTCTTTATTTCTGAGATACTATTATCAATGTTATTTTTCTTATTTTCATTGACATTCTCATTTATTTCATTTTCATGCACAATTCCAAGCCTATCCGACATTTTATTCTCCCTAGAAATTACGCTTCTGTTTTTATTTGCTTCTTCTGCATCAAAATCTACTTTTGAAATCTTTACTATGGTCATGATCTCCTCAGGCGTTAAGACTCCTGGATCCAGTAAAAGTGTTTCAGCATCACGTTTCAGCACAAATATCCAATGGTTCATTATTTTTGTGATTCCATTACTATCGCCGCTAGCTAGAAATAGTTTCAATAAACAAGCAAAAGAGGAGCTATCAAAATACTCAAACCCGATGTTGAAGTAGATCATTTGAGAGTAAACATCATGCAATAGTTTCAAGGATTGGTCTTGCCTGATAGCTTGTAACAAAATCAGTGAAAGTAAAGGTTGAATTTCTTCTGTACTCATTCTATTAATATAACTCTTTGATATATAGCTTACAACAGCATCTAAACAGCTCAACACATCACTGGAGTCAAGTTTGGATTTGAAAGACCTAATAAACTCAACTTCCTGTCTATCAACAGGAGATTTCATCAGCTTTGAATATGAATGAGTTCTCTTCAGCCGTTTGACGGTTTTAGGTGGAACTGTTGATATTGACGTTGATGTTGATGTCGTTGTGAGGGAAGAGGAGCATGTATGTAAATATTCACGACCAAAGAGCTGTCCAAATTGCCTATGTCGTTTAGGAAACCCATTTTCGCTGTATATTCTCCAGTTTGAAAATRCAATTGCTCTGCCTGTAGGAAATTTCCTATAGACTATTGACATTTCCGGTAGGATTATAATTGTGACGATAAGGACAATGACTGAAAATGGTTAATAAAATCATTTGTCATGTTATGATGTTTTAATAAATCACTACAGCTTTTGAGTAACTGTGGGAATTTCTGCAGACGTAACAAACGTTCTGTATTAAAGGATTTCTCAAATGGAAGCTGTTAGCGTTCGACTAAAGTATTGTTAATAAGAAGAGAAACAATGATAAATATTAATGACGGATAAAGATATTTAGCAAAGGAAAAAAAGAATCTATAAGATTCTCATTTTTGAAGTAATACAAAAAAATGCTTCAGATGAGGTSAATAAGGATTAGGAGTTTATGCATGAGTATGTGTGTTTTGCATATTTGTAGTATGATGCATAATTGTGCATTTATACTGTATTGACGGCTGGAGTTTGCTTKTTAGGTGAAAGGTAGGTAAGAAAGGCAGTATTTCTAAAGATTCAGTAGACACCATATTATTTTCTTCATGCATAACTTTTGCCATTTCTACATTGTTAGATATTCTATAATGGAAGAAAGTATTAATATTCAAAGATTTACAACTCCATCTTTGAAAGGAGTTTAAGGTTGATACACCATATTCAAGTATTGCAGAATCATGCAGCACAAAGCCAGCAAATTTAACCTGATTAGTTCCARAGAACTAGAATCATGTAATCGATGTAAATAAAATACCACAAACATCTGATTGAAGCCAGATAAACCAATGAAATGGACACACAAATCCTTTTTCATAATCCAATAACCACTCCTTTCATTCTATCATCAAACTCGCTTCAACTGACAACAGGTCTCCTCCCATTATTGCATGTGACACTGGCACATCTCTCACTCTCTTTTCATTGTACTAAATCTACGATAAACAAATCAATCAAAGAATAAGTCAGACATAAATTTTTCATAAAATCATTACTAATCATTAAAGCTCCACTCTGTAAGCTGGTTTAACTAGCGAGTACTAAGCTATAATTTGGACTCTTTTGATAAACTGAAGCCATGGGCAAAGTCATCTTTACGATCTCTAAGATGTCTTCTGAGAATCTTACCAGAAGGATTTTTAGGAATTTCGTTTAAAACCACAACTCCGCCAAATAAACGTTTGTATTTGGCAACTTTACTGTCAAACCATTCCTTGATTGTTAATGGATGAACATGAGGATGTTTCAAAACCACATATGCTCTTGGTAACTCAGTGCCTTCTTCTGGTACATGATAGCCAGTGACAGCACAATCAGCTACCCCATGATGTTGCAGCAATATGGCTTCAAGTTCAGCAGGAGCTACTTGGTTCCCCTTTGATTTTATCAATTCTTTTCTTCTATCGACAATGAACCATTGATCATCTGGTGTCTTTAGAGCAATATCACCAGTTCTCATCCAACCATCTTTGGTAATAGTTTCTTCAGTTGCTTGTTTGTTATTCAGGTAACCTCTCATTATTGTAGGTCCTTTTATTAACAACTCCCCTCGTTCACCCTCAGGAACATCATTGTCATTTTCATCAACAAGTCTTGCTTGTTGATTAGCCATCAAGAATCCAATTGAACCAGAATCAGTCAAATTGGTTGGATCATTGACGTGAGTTAGTAAAATCTCAGTCATACCATATGTTTGCATGATTTTAACATCTGGGATCTTCTCATTAACTTGTTCACATAAAGACCTTGATAAAGGTGCAGCTGCGCTTAGGATAACTCTCCAGGTTTTGTTCACTTCAGATTTATACTTATCGGTGATTGGAGATTTGGCAAGCAAAACTAGCATTGGCGGAACTAAACTTGCATGGGTTACTCTATACTCAACTATCTTCCGAAGTAATAATTCTAAGTCAAATTTTTCAAACGTAACAACTCTTGAACCAATATATGATGATACATATATATAAAGGAGTAAACCTAGCATGTGAGTTAAYGGTATGCAGGCAGCATGGACTGATGTGGAATCCCATGAAGGTAAACTATCAGCAATTTGTTGAGTATGAGCTATGATATTCGCATGAGTTGTCATAACAGACTTCGGTTTACCTGAGGTTCCAGAAGAAAAGCAAAGATATGCTAATTTTTCCTTTGCTTCTTCTTCCTTTATTTCAATTGGGTAAAGCACATGGTCTTCATTAGTGTCGCCATATACTTGAACTACTAGTTCCTGACTAGTGACAACTGCCCGAATATTATTAGCTATCTCCGGCCGAGCCAATTGAACTGCTTTTTCAGCCACTTCTTTCAAATAGGGTCTGCAGATGATTAGTTTTGGTCTTGTGATTTCCAGTTGATGAAGCAATTCTTCTGGTGTATACATAACGTTTGCAGGTGATACTACACCACCTACTGATAAGATAGCATGATGCATAGCGGGTACGTAAACATGAGAATTACAGAAAAAAGTAACGACATCATCATAGCCAATCCCATATAAATGTTTCAGATTGTATGACATTTTCTCTGTGAATTTCAGCATTTGCCTGTATGATAGTGATTCCCCATTGACAGCATCGATGTATAAAGGATTATCAGGATTAGTAGCAGGTGTTCTCATTTCACGAATGAGCTGAGCAATATTACCTTTAAACAAAGGAATAGCTGGTCGAGGAGATTTGTAGATTCTCATTTTGATGGATTTTCAGATAGGTTTAGACAAATTATTGTGTTCGTTCAAACGATAGTTCGATTACGGACATCTAACGCGTGTGTATACCCAAGAAGTCGTTTCTTTGTTCCAAGGATTATGCTACAGATTTTTAAATGATAACCAGATGGCAATTGCCTAGTTATATAATTTTCTCATATATCATTAAAGGTTTCACTAACTATTCAAGTCATTCATTCCGTTGATCAATACTGTGACATTAACTGAATGTTATTTAGGAACCATCACTTTATTTTAAAGTTATAGTGACCAATGAGTGAGATAAGGTTTAGGCAGATGAACTGAAAAGGGAAGGTTGAAAAAAGGGTTCAATAATTTATTAATGTAGCCCTCGTCTATTGTAGGAAGATAGGGAATAAGAAATTGTATCGTTTAAAGGATAATCTTGACTCAATAGTAGATGGGGATTGGTACTGTTTATTATAACTTTCTAATATTAAGCATCTAATATATTACTGTGATTTTTCTACCGATGGATTTCCAAGATGCTCACGAAGCCTAGGATAATCCGACAGTTGTTCCTTAGGTTATTAATAAGCTTTCTGCATCCATAAACAACATGCATAGAACTTGCAGAGATTTTTATATTAATATTTAAACTTTAGCTTGCAAAACACATTCATTTAATCCTTATTCAATCAGTAAACYATTTATGAGTATTAAATTATTATAAAAAAAAAGGTATTCTGATGCATCCCCAGTTAAAATTTTACCAGTAGCAACTGAAGAACAACGCGTTTACCGAGGCCTCCCAATTTTACTTGTTCCTACATAGAGCTTTATATAGAAATCCCATTGTTTAACTTAGGGTGTGAATTTCAAATTATCGGGCCGATCTGAGTTYAAAATCTACTAGTAAAAGCTTGAAAATAGTTTAACCTCATAGCTGTTTTGATTGAATATTGGTATGGTATTTGCTGGTCTTATTTATTACCGAAATTCAGTAAGGCGAAAAGGGGGTACTTGCTACAGGCTCAAAAATAGCTAATGCAGTACTCATGCATATTCAAAAATAGAGTTGGCATATCAGAATTTTATTCGGGAGAGGATCTTTAAYAACAATGAATAATTAACTACGCTACAAGATGACTAGGTAGAAGAGTGGTCTAAAAAATATTGTGTGATCAATGAAGCTTTGGAACATGAACTGACTTCTTTGATAGTTAATATCTATGTTGTAGTCAAAAATCTCTACTGATGAGTTTAGAAACAAGTAGGTGTTGTGTCTTTGAGAACATATGCAGACAAAATAATAAACTTTTCCCGTTGGGGTTACTTATCACCTATATCAGGACAAATTACAACCTATTTACCTACAATTATCGATCAAAATAGCCCAACCGCATTGAAAACATTGGGAAGTACAATTGACTTTGTTTAATTTTTGAGTTGTATTCTGAGAACAATATCTAAATCAACTCACATCATATATATCTGTATCTGACAAACAAACTCCTTGACAGCCAGTAATTCGTAGTTAACTACTCATGCACTCTCATGCATCTGAAATACTTAAAACCCCGCAAAATGCGAACTTTCGTCTATAACCGAAACGTTCTTTTCTAAAGGTTAATTTTATTCTSTTCACATACTTCATACAGTCTTCCGCTTTTGTTCTAATGAATAAATTTATTACCGAAATGCGGGACTCGGTAAGCAAATTATAGAAAGCATTGAGTATAACGTTTCAACGATTTTACTTCAATCTACTTATGAATGTGTTATTGATAACGATAAGTTTGGTGCTCGATTATAATTGGATTGAATTAATTGGTGGAATAGTTCAGCTGATGCTGTACTTTTTCTAAGCGTTCTGGATTCAGAGACAAGTGATATTTCCGCTATGTATCTTTTATTAGAGCTTACAATGTACATAGTAAATATAGTTGTACAAAAGATGCCTCGATATCATTGTTTTTATAGTGAAATAAATGATCGATATTAAGGAAGATACTTCTACTTAATTGTGAAACCATACCTCCTATCATGAAGTACCGCTTAAATTGCATGCTTTGATGAACATATATACAAAATCTAGTATCGGAATAATAATGCAAATATTCGGCATGACTAATGTATCAGAACGCTTGTTTGGCATAATTTCATAAGTAAAACCCTTAATCGACCAATGCACGTTCATTATATATTTGCTGAATTGTCGTCAGAGAAAAAACTGTCACGATCCCACTCCCAATGGTCATTTTTCTAAATTTTCAAGATACCAAGAAAATATTTCACAATGTTTTTTGAACAGGTAAGACAAATCTGGTATATTTCGTCTAATACCTCTCCTGTCAATAGAGAGCTAGATTTGAGCTAACACGAGCTAATGTCCAGCCCATAACATAAAGTGGTGCAATTAATCATACATTTACTCTCTTAACTGGTGAGTCAGCAACAGCTTTTACACTGACTGGCTATTATATGATATGTCACCGAACGATACACAATTGGAGTCTCATGAGCATGTTTCAGTTGTGCCATATTACATTCAGGCGTAAACACCGTATTGCCGCCTTAATTCATATATTTGCTGCTGTTGATCAAAAGGTAATTGTGAGATTTGTTCATTAGTCAACGCAAGTAGCTGTTTGACAAGTCCCTCCTGTTGAGCATCCAATCCAGGAGGTCCGGTTGTTTGTGCAACCGGTGCAGAATTGCCATATGAACCATAACCCCTTCGAGCCTCAACTGACCGTTGGGATGGAGCCGGACCAGGTGGCGGCGGTAGCGGAGGCGACTGAAAAGAGTCTGTGGCAGAACTAGAACCAGATACAAACGAATTATCAAGGGGTGCATTTCCTCGTGCATTGGCAACAGCTGTAGTTATTACGTCCATATTTATTAATCCCATTAGCAAAAAGCATTGTACTAAAGCCTGAACTAGTTCCCTCTGAGTAGGATCATTAAGCATTTGGAATATCTGAGCTTGATTGCTGGCATTGCTATCAAGTACTTGTTTGAAAGATGAAAGAATCTGTAGCAGCTGATCTGGAGGTATCACTGTTAGAATTGATGACTGGGCAGTGTTTACTTCATATGGTGGAACTTGGGCTTCGGATTCACTCTCTTTGTTAGTAGCTGATTTTTTCGATTCTATTGCCTCTTTTTGCTTTTGACTTCCAGCTGAATCCTCCATTTGGTTTAAAGAAAGAATTCTTTTAGCTTGTGTTTGAGCATCTTCTTCTATGAGCCTTTCCGATGTACTAGCATCACCTCTTCTTGATTTATTGTTTCTCTCTCCTGTTGATTGCGATGATCCTTCAGTATCAACAATTTCCGCCGTTAATGTATAGTATTCACTTTTCAACTGTGAAAGAAGATTCACAGCTGTTTCTGCTGTTTCATAATCTATAGTAATGATTAGTTAGTAATTACGTTATGCACAATGAACATGGTCATTGCTACTAGTGCAACAAACCCCAGTAATGAGCATCACATCCAGGACGTCCTACATTTTAATATTCTACTTACTGACATATTCCACAGCGCATTTGCCTGAAAATCTTCCAGAATTGTCTCTCATGGCAACTACGTTTGATACAGTACCAAATGAAGATACAATCTCTAGAGGTATAATAGTTAGTATATATGAACGGCAGGATGTCATGCCTAGAGCATTTGTCACTGAAAGCCACTTCAATAAGGAATAAAGACATACGTTTAATTGTATCTTCATCTAGATTGCGAGGGAACCCCGTAATCGCTACTACTGTTCCCTTATCTCCCATTTTCCTGGTGAAGACGCTTGCTAATATGTGATCTGTGGTGGTCAATGCTACTGTGTTGGTAGGAAGAACTATTGCATTACTTAAGTCGGAAAAGCTAATATAAGATGAGTTTTCTGATGCAATACACTTGTGACTTTATCAAATGAGAGAATTATTAAATACCTATTTTATTTGGACTATTCTATGATAGTTAGCTGTGATATCTCTGATGAAAAAGATGTTTGTCAGTTGATATGTTACAGCAATGAGAATTCTAGGTGAATTGAATATTAACAAGGGGTATTGTAGAGAGTTTTGCAGGAATATACATTGAGATGCATCAATTTGCAGGAGCATACATTGAGGAGCAGTCTTTTGCAGGAAAGTCAACTTTCTGTATCGTACTGGAACGAAAGTAGAAACAGAGGAAATGAATGGAAAGAAATACGATATATGAACGTAAAATGTGAAGCTAATTCAGTTTATTTACTCACGGAATTTGGGGGAGAAAGCATTAGTTAGTTGCTATGTTTAATCTTAGAAAGGAACCAGATGCGCTAAACAAATATGTTAGTAGGCTGATTGTTTGATGAAACCGTATATTAATTGACAGGAAAACAACAAAATTGAATCCTATTCAAAGTCCTAAACTATTGAACGCTGTAAAACGTTGGAAAACTGAGTTTCCTCCGTATTATCAACGATTACCTTCATCTCATTTATCACCAAATTCATATACCTGTTATAAATTATCTCGCAGAGCACCCCTACTGATTTTTGAATTTATGATTATGTAACAAATATCTTCATCAGAGAAACCCAACTCTTCATTTGCTACCAAAGCTATTTATTTTTCATTACATAACCTATGAAGGCTATAAATATGGTGAAGCTCTCGGTGGATTTGGTATCCAACGAGAACAAGTCGCAGTATTTGCTTTTACAGCCTTGGTTGGTTACCTCTTTTAATCTGCAGTCGGTGAAATGTCGACGTACCAACTACTGAAGCATTCCTTGAAAGTCGGTCTAATAGGAATCTCCTGGATTCCGGTAGCCGCCTTCATGAATACACATGTTGTCACTTTAGGGAGGATAGACGGCGATTCTATGAATCCAGCTTTGAATCCAGACTCAAATTTGGGGTCATCAGATGTAGTGCTACTATGGAAATACTATGCTAGAATACCACATCAAGTGCAGAGAGGAGACATTGTGTTTCTACGATCACCAACAGATCCAAATTCTGTAGTAACGAAACGAGTGATAGGAGTGCCAGGCGATGAAATAAGAACACGGGGCAACTACGGCAAAAAGGTTGAGAAAATAAAGTGGTATCATTTATGGGTGGAAGGTGATAATAGTTCACGCTCAGTTGATAGTAATACTTATGGGCCTATTTCTATTGCATTGGTTGAAGGTGTAGTCACAAGAATAGTGTATCCGTTTGATAGATGGGGCAAAGTTGATCGACAAGGAGGAAGAGGTAATACTGCATTGGTGGACAGAAAATTACCGTCCGATGTCTATGATTAGACATTTTACAATACACTGTCATAAGATATCGTGCGAGGGAGAGAAAGTCCTCCCGATATGAGAAGAATGAATGCATATTATCCGTGTTATTTTAAATGAAAGCTGCATATCACATAATACATTCTGTATTCATATACTATAATCACACCCAATATATATTTACAGCTAAATTCAGTGATATCTTTAACTACCGATACCCGAGAATTCGGATCATCCGACAGGTATTRCACTTCATATGTGTGATGATACTCGATGTTGGAAGACCAAAATTTGCGGGTAACCTGTGAAGAATATTTGGTGACGAGATTCTTTCAAAAGTACAGGAGACTTATGGACTTGAAATGAGAATTTGCTGAAAGTGTATTATCAAATGGTAAAATAAAATGATACATCAATCATGTATATTTTTACTTAGCATGCATTATTTATGAGTAATTGTTCAAATGAGGTTGAACCAGGATTGTACAGCTTTCAACTATTGACACATAATTGAGGCCTCGAATGATATTACCTTGCTACTGAATTTGATAATATGGAAAGAGTGAATATCATTAGACCTAACTTTTTTGATAAAATCGTTCCTGCATCCGAAGAGGTGAAAGAATTGATCAAGGATTATAAMTTATTGGCTCATCCAGAAGGTGGCTTTTATTCTGAAACAGATCGTTCGCCATTCTATATGGAAAGTCCATATTATCCTGGAAACAATAATGGCAAGACTACTGAATCCGCATTAAGGACAATAGAAAAAGACCAGACGAGAAAACCCCTTGCTGCTGGGGATGGTACAACTTTAACTCCATACAGAAATTATTCCACTCTGATTTTCTATCTTTTAGCCTCGGAATCGCCAGTTGGTCGTTTTCATAGAAACAAATCACGAATTATTCATATACTACAGAAAGGACGTGGAACTTATGTTTTGATCCATCCAGAAGGTAAGGTTGAATCTTTTGATGTTGGATTTGATCGTAAGAATGGAGAAAGACAGCAATGGGTTGTTGAGGGTGGAGTGTATAAAGCTAGCTTTGTCAAGCCAAGAAACGATGATTATGAAGGAGAGGGCAATGATTGTTTACTGATCAGTGAAGTTGTTGTTCCTGGATTTGAATTCGAAGATCATCGATTTTTGCCTAACATGACTGAATTAGTTCAGCTAGTTGGTGAAGCCAAAGCTGAAGAACTGAAGTTTCTACTAGGTGCAGGTAACTATTAGTATCTACAGCCGTATCATGTTACTTATCAAATGAACTCTTTTGATACAATGAGGATCAACAAATACTAATAATAGCAATACACATAAGAAAATAAGAACAATACTATGCATTTGATCCCTTTCTCATAAATTCTTGTTAATTACAGGAATAAATTTCTAATAACGTAGCTCCGAGTTATTAGAGACACCCAGTTAGTCGGGAATCCGGGTTTTATTTATTGCGCTTTGTATTTCTAATGAKCCCGGTCACCGTACCGTCGCAGGACTGAACTCCCAGGTATAGACATACTAAATGCCTGAGAAGATCTAATGTGACTCAATGAAGTGTACCAGGAACGTTTCCAATTCCCAATTCCCAATTTCTCACGATAAATTCATTTGCAGAAAGCCTAGACTTAATTCAGTTTTATTTATAATTGATTTTTACTTCAAACAGTAATTTCCTTTAATCTGCTTGCAACGAAAGTTATCCATCAACGCTGTCTAACACGAACACGTAAATTAACGCGTTATGAAATCTTAAGTTTAAAGTTTAAAATTTTAATTTTAGGCATCCCAAACACCAACTAACTGAAAATAGTAATTTTCCATTAGCAAACTATTTTAGTCAAGATGTGAAAGTAAAAATTTTGCTTGTGCCTCAAGCATTATTCAATGGATGGTGATGTAACGCAATAGATTTGCGAATGATGGAGCAGAAGAAAAGAAGACTGGTTAAGACTTCTGCTTGACTTTTGGAGGAAAAGTACTAAAGAGGTTGATAGAAAGAGCGACGAAAAGTGAGAAATTTATTCTCGAACTGCAATTCGTAGTAATAGCTTTTGAGCTTTCTTCAGTTGTTAATATATCATAATCAGTCTTACTTGGCGAGAATATTTCCCAAACTATCCACCTTTCCATTTATTCTATTTATAGAATAAAACGATTTAATGAAAACGAATGAAAACGAATAGAAAGTGATCGAAATAGGCAAGTCAACTGCAACCAACTAAACTCAACTGATTTAATCATTTAGTGAATAATAAGTGCTGTATTGGAAACCACGAAGAATGAAATTTTCGTTGTTTCGCTTTTCTGTTCAGTAAGAAACTCTATATCCGCGCACGAAAACAGTGAAAGAAATATTAGGGTGAGAGTCCTCGTTTAAGGGACGAAAAATTTTGCGATGGGATGTGATTTCTCAAATCGGTTAGGCTACTAATAATCGATSCAGATTAAGGACTTTCATTGCTTAAATTGGATATTGACATGAATATTCAAAGTATGAGCCGACGATTTAACAAGGAGGCCATATACCATGAATATAATGAATAAGAATATGATTCAATGTATACTGTTTGAAAGCTGAACTGAAAATGTAGTGGTAGCTGATATCCAACTGTCAAGAAGGCGGATTAGTTTTAGTCAATTCTCTCATATTGAATCTAACGTTCCGGAAGTAGACATATTTTGGCCAGATTTACCTAGAATTTATCTTCAAAGCTCTACATAAACTTCATACAACATTTCATCATTTCACACTTCGTCTCCAATAAGCTTTATTATTCATCATCAAGATAATTCATTAGCAACTAATTAGCAACTAATCTGTTATGCAGGCTGCCACAACAGTGAGTTCATGATATTATACAATTTTTCATTTCCATACTAAACCTCTTCACTTCTTTAATCGCGTTCTACTATTTTTCCTCTTCTTTATTTTCTCATGGTCATCAGACAAACAACTATCTATAATTCCAATCAAACACACGAGGTTTTAGTTTACGAAGCATTTCCTATTGGAGCAATCCAATCGCTTAAAAACGCTGACTTGCATTCTTGTCAAACTTTAGGGTAAACCTTAAGCCGAAATTTAAAACTTAAAAGTATAGATTTTCTCAGTAATAGGCACCAATGTACTTAGGAAGTTGCTACAGTTAAGCTAGTCAATGATATATGATGAGTTCAGAACAAAGGAGCAGAGGAGAAATACGCTTAAACTAAGCGTACAAATCCGTGGAATCCCATGAAAACGAATCACAAGTAAAGATTCTGGACGGTTCGTTGCTGATACTAAGAGTATGCGGTGCAGAGGTATACCGACGCCTTGAATTACTTACTTTMAGCATATAATCATCACATCAGGTTAATAGAAAAATTGTCTCAACTGACGAAATATCATTTGCTTCTTAATAATCAGATTCAAAGACAATTCAAGAACTGACATTAATTCTGTTTCTTCCTTTGTCTAAAACTTGGAGAAAGAGGTACCGCCATTATTCAAAGAACGAAGCTGCCGATCGAACCGCCACGACTAATTACATTCCATT
Source organism: Sporopachydermia quercuum (assembly GCA_001599295.1). Lineage (NCBI taxonomy): Eukaryota > Fungi > Ascomycota > Sporopachydermiomycetes > Sporopachydermiales > Sporopachydermiaceae > Sporopachydermia > Sporopachydermia quercuum. Next base: position 2,115,835 of record BCGN01000002.1, on the reverse strand, counting down.
CATTGGGAATTTATTATGAGGAGCGTCACATGATTAGGGAACGAACGTGCAAAAACAATGGCCTAGACCTTTTTTACGCAACTGCATTTGAACTTTTCTACTTTCTCGATAAAAAAACCCTATAATTAACGTTGAAGTAAATCAGCCGTTTATCGAAAATATGACATTTGAAAGCATTGTCATCTAACGTTTCAATAGCCGGAAAATAGTTCCAGTGTTTTTCCCGAGAGCATCGGGTTCTACCCCAAATATAGCTATGCCATTACCGCTCCCTAGCGGGGCGCCATAAACTATTGTTATGGAGAAGCAATTATTTGCTGAAATGGGAGACGTAGAATCGCTAACTCTTTTCCAAGACAGACACTTAACAAACAATTACTGGATTGATTGACCATGATGTTCTTTGGTTCATATCGACAATTTCCTTACACTAAATACCAAAGAGAAGGAGGACCCTTCTCACTTATCCTTATGTCCTTGTTACAACTTTCTGACTAGCCTTGCGTCCAGCTTTGTTTACTTTTCTGTCTCACATCGTCAACCCTCAGAATGTTAATACAGCTTTCAAGCTTCATTTTTGATCATGATCAATAAGTATACTAAAACAATTCGAAGCTATCTATCTCATCTATTGTTCAATAGGTCTGTTACACTGTGAATCAAGTCTCGGTCGTCGTCGAATGTTCTGGACAGCATAGTTAGGCATTGGTTATCGGTATGGAACATAGTTTCACGCAAGGATCTGCAAAGTGTCTCAATCCATCTCTTTAACCTTCTTGGCCGGGAACGTGAGGCAGATGGGCCAAGTAATCGTTGAGTGATAAGTCTCAGTAAATTCTTGGTTTTGGTAGGAAAAATACCTTTTCTTTAATTGTACGAAGTCAAAACTGGTTTCTTTTCATCTTTAGGCCATTTAAGAGATTCATCCATATCCATTCGAATATTACTTTCATAAGTAATACTATCAAGTTATTGAAACAAAATAGAAAGGTACAACTCTAATTATACCTTTCTTATGCCAAATTGAGAATAGACTTTGAACCTTAGTTTTTTGCGTTTCCTTCTACTGGCTGTTCAATACCTTAGATTATGAGATTCATCGCTCTCCAATGCTAATTACTGTTTTCTTAGTTTAGACGTGGTCTAGAACATATTTTTACTAGTGAAAGTTCAATAATAGACTAAAAAGAGTTCTTACCGAAGTTCGTAGTCCAATACACATACATCAACATTCCAATATGCATTGCATCGAGCAAGAATTATGTGATACTATTATTAATTATATTGTAACTATTGTAAGCTCTGCTTTAACACTTCAACTGGCTTTTTTCCAATTTGAGAACAACTAAACAATCCATTAGTCTGAGCATCTGTTGTGATTGCTAGCAAATTCTCTTCAATGAGAAGTTCTAACTCTCGTTTTACAAAGATTATTATTCTGCCCAATTTAAAAAAAAATTCGTTCCTGTCTTCTCTTAAAATTTTTTCGTTTTTATTTAAAGTTAAGGTATTTGTAAAACTTTAACTTATTACTATATTTAGACCGAGACCTAGTAGTTAAACTTTTCTCTTTATCTTCGCGACAATGAACGCCTCGTTTTCAGTTGCGAGAGAAATATTATAAATAAGTGAAGAATTCCATTATCATGTAAAAATGTTCTTCTTCTCTTTCAGTTTTCGCCTTCAATTTATTTGAATTTGTTTTCGAAGTATACATTCTAAAGTCTATTGCAATTACTAGAAGTTAGTATAAGCTGATAATTATCGATAATTTACATACAACACTATTCAAAAATGCAATTCTCAAAGACTGTCATCGCTGCTGTTGCCGCTGCCTCTGTTGCTTCTGCTCAATTCAGCAATTATACCAATGATACTGGTGTTACCAACAATACTGGTTCCGGTAACGATACCGGTAGCGGAAACGGAACCCAACCCTCTAGCACTGTCACTCCTGATGGAGCTTTTGCCAATGGTGTCAACGCTGGTTTACTAGGTGCTGCCGTTGCCGGTGCTGCTGCTCTCTTATTGTAAGTTTCTCAATGAACGAAAACATGGGAGGTGTTTCGGGCTTTCTTGATGGCTGTTGATAAAAACTCATGGTTTCAAGGAAGACTAAAAGTTTGATGAGATGTATTATATGGTTTCTCTATCCACCATTTCATACAATCGTTAATATATTTACTACATCGGTGTACACTGGCTTTTACTTAATGGGTTTTATTAGAGGTTTTATAGTGTATAGATTTTAATAATTAGTTTAAACTATATGCTAATGTCAGTCATACTTTGCATTTGTAGGTTTATGGAAACATTTCTTGGTTACATTGCTTGTAATATTGAAATGTGGCTATGTCTGCGTTGAATAAAATTCGTGTTTGATGGTTAAAAGAAAGTTTAGCCATTAATGAAATTACTTAATACTACAACTCCATAGTGTTGAGTTAGAAGCTAATATTTAACTCTTCTATTGTTCTATCCCTTCCAATGCCCGTRTTTCGGTACTAATTCTAGCTCTGCTCTTTGAACCCCAACCCGAATTATCCACTACAATATTCATTATAATGATATTTTTGATTGATTACTTTTTAGAGTTGCGTTATTTGTTAACATCAAACAGATGATCATCTGGAATCCACCACGGCGTTAACTATCAAGAAAAATTTCCATGATCGTCTATTGTTTTTTAGAACTCTCGTGACTCTAAAATTTTACCCAGTCACGTGCAACAAAGTTTGATGAGTAATACTTGGCTCTTATGATTAGTTACCCTGCCCAAATACAATAATCACCGAATGGCGTTGGATTGCGATCTGATTGGTGATGAATGGGTGTGTCATATCACAATCCAGATATGTCATAATGCGTGATTGATATTTACCCCAGGAATAGGTTTGTTAACAGTGCTACAACGGTTGAAAGGTTGAATGAAGGGCAGTGATCGTGATTAAGTAAGGCAATAAATATAAGGAAGTTTTGATGTGCATCTGTTTGATTGATGAAAGGTCTTAAAAACTTTGTAGATTGATATAGCTAACAGAAGATAGGTTATAAGTAATTGATTATTTGGTTACATAGTAATAGGATTATATGGATGAATGTACGTGTAGTCTTTATTGAGATTTATGGTTTTTACAACAGGTAGCAATTGGTGCGGTATAAAAGTTCTATGAAACCTGAGACGCTTACAGGAAGTTGTATGCGAGTCTAAGGCGATAGCTATTGAGCAATAGGCAGGAGAATGTAGTCGATATTTGTAGTTGACAGTCATAAAAAGCAAAKCGAATGAATTCGGTAGAGAAATCCATGAATCGATTGAACTGTTAGAGATCAAAGAACTGGTCGAATTGCTTGTTTTATTATGTATGATTCTCACTCCGCATCATCAGATGATCGACTATCCATAAGGCAATCAGTCCGTATTAGTAAATCACTTCAAACAGTAGTACAATCGAGATCTGTGTTCTATTACTGTAGATAAACAAATCGTGATAAAACAATCAACATACTAGACTCCCAGGAAAAAAATGAAATATCTGTTTTCCATAATATTCATTATTAAGGTACATAACTACCCATGCTTATCAACAGATAAACTCAACATCAACATAATAGCCACCAACAAACTATACATTTACATTCAATCTCATTACTACATCCTATCAAATTAATGCAAAACCGCTGTTATTTAAAAATAATTTATTTATTTTATAAATAGAAATTCATTTCCATCTCTTCTTATCTTTCTTTCCTATTTGTCAATCAGTGAATCCTTTGAACCGCTGATGATCCACCTCCACCTGTCCCATAACACATCCTTGAAATTGCACAATTAGTCCTATTCATTCTACGTCGGTTGCCTTCCGCTTCCCATTTTATTGCCAAACAAAAGACTACATACATACGAAGATAATGATTGATTAAATGAATAAACGCAGATTGAAGAGCCAATCGGTGCCAATCATAATACAGACAATATAAGTTTGCTGTAACCAGATATTTGCGATAAAATAGGTAAAATATTCACTAGGCTATTATACAATAACCGAGAGAAAGTGATACGATACACATTCCCTAGAACTTATACTTGTGTAGATTAAGTGAACCAATAGTTGGCTGGGGTGATATGAATGTATAATAGAGGGGAAAGAGGAGGAAACATTACTTGTGATTGAGAAATCAATAGAAATAAAAGCTGGGAATAAATAATCAAACAAATAACACGTTCTGTTTGAATAGATATTTTCACATTGATAAAACATTAATATAACTGATAGATTATAAGGTTTTTTGTTGTGTGTGATTGATTACTTACTTTTAAGGGGAGAGGCACAGAGAGATTGGAGTACAACGAACGACTGTGGGAACAGAACAGAATAAAAAACAACAGAAGAGCAGAAGAACACAACAAAAGAATATTGATATCTTAAGGAAAATAATTTGATATTAAAATATCTGAAGAAGGATTCTTGCATTAGATTTGAGCATTACTTGTACTCTTATTTGTTGAACTTATAATCCAAATTACACTTATTTGTGAGAAAAAGTATTGGATACATTGCATTAGACAACAGAGGTTTTAAACCGTTTATACATAACTCAGCAATTAATTATTTCTACTATGAATGTTGCACCAATAGATATATCAGATGAATACAGAAAAAGGAGCTTTGCTACTGTGCAAAGCTCCCATCCAAGGACCTTCCGTAAGGATTCCTTTACACATGCACAAGGGCTAGGTGGTATATCATGGGGTTCACTCTCTATTGGATCCTGGCTCAGAGATGAAGTGATGATGAATTCTAATTCAGCATTTGGTAATTCTGTTAGTACTGGAACTAATAATCTGAATATTACTGGTCATAGAAACAGCTCTGTGGGAGGTTTGAATCAGTTTACTCCTGATATGAATACTGTCTCTTATTTGTCGAACTTAGAAGCAGATTACTGTAAAGATTATCGATGCTGTGGGAAAGTGTTACCAACATTACATGAATTGTTACATCATTATGAAGAAAGTCATATACTCCAAGATAGTGATCATTTGAATGATTCGATAAACGCTGCTATACTCGAAATGAATAGTAATCTTGATGGTGAGTTAGAAGTTATGGGAGCATCAAATGCTAATGTTTTAAATCCTATGGCTAATGGAAGAACAATGATTGGTATGAATGATTATAACTCACATCAATCAAATCATTTGAATGCTCCTATTAATCCATCAGCACTTAATCCAAATTCACAATCAACGATAAATGCCACTAATTCTTCCCATAATTCCAATGCTACTCGCAGTCATCCAGGTTTAAGTACCATGCATTCAGGTTCTAGTGATAGGGCTGGTGCATCAGATAACAAAATAACAGATCCAATTCAACTGACAAGTCCTCAAAGGTCAAATGCTACGACAACAGGAGGTATAAGCGCGAAGAACATCATAATAGGTCATAAAATGATTGATAATAATGGGCAAATCACGAATACGATGTTTGATCCATTATCACCTACTACTGAATCCATCACAGGTATGCAACTGCAAAACATGCAAGTGAAAGACCAAAACCATATGACGTCTAATTTTATGTCGGCTTTGAACTTTGGTGAACCTACTACTGTTGCAACTAGTGATGTATTTATGGCCCCTCATAATAATGATCAGCACTTGTCATCAACTGGAGGCAGCCAAGAACCTACTAGTCCATTTGGTCACTTTGGTGAAGATATGGATTATGAAATGGATCTACAGATGGATGATTTAGGTGGTGAAGGAAGATCACCCAAGATTCATTCATCGTTACTTATGCATCCTGGTAATAACACTAATCATGATATTAGCAGCAGGAATATAGGTGGAACGGTTATGCAAACATCGCACTCCCTACAATCAATACACTCGAATCAACCAACTACACCTACACATGCCTCAACTTTGTTCTCTAATGGACAAAACGCATCTTCATCTCAAGCACAACAATTTTACCCTTCTCCAACATTAATTAACAATACCTCTGATCAAATGGCATCAACGAATTCTACGATAACGTCACAGCAATTACCCATAACTCCATACTCTACTCAAGATGAGGAAAAGGACTTCTATATTCCGGACCCTGCCAGAAATCTGTATCTGGTGAACAATAAGGAACCTTCGTCGAATAAACCATACACATGCCCTGTTGTAGGATGCGATAAGACGTATAAAAATCAGAATGGATTAAAGTATCATAGAGCACACGGACATCAACATCAGACATTAAGATTAAACCCTGATGGTGTAACATATTCTGTGATAGATCCAGCAACTGGCCGTGTGATGAGTGGGAATTGGTGTGGAGATGATGATGATGCCAGCAAACCCTTTAGATGTGATGTGTGTGGTAAGCGGTATAAGAACATGAACGGTTTGAAGTATCATAAGGGTCATACGACCCATTAAAAGCCTACATCTACATGAAGTTAAGTGTATAATATTTGAAGTATGGGCTCCGTTTTGTTATATTAATTAATAGCTTATTACTGGTTTTAGATAGAGTGCTAGCAGAATTGTACTGGGATATCATTCGTATAGGTAAAATTTATATTTATTCTTAATATTGCTATATGATCTAACAGGCGATAATACATATGATGTGTAGGATGTGCTCGTTATAAGTTAAATGTTTTTGATGATTGGAAGAACAAGCGTTGCTTATTTTTCTGTGATGGCAGAATAGCATGCAACGACTATGCACAAGAATGCACTGACATGCAGGTTTCTGTATTGCCATGCAGAGGTGATAGTATAGTATGTTTTCCAGATTAGTCATATGAAGTAACGATGAAACAACAGTTGACTCAATCATTTGACCAAATCATTACTGACTTTTTAGTATATATGAGAGCTATTTTGGATTTGGACTGCAAGACAAAATATAACTTTCAATAACTCGTTCAACTTATGTAACATTCAGTTTCTTATCTCTCTTGGTTATCATTTCCGATATCATATCACGTGATTAACTTCAATTACTATACCAAATTAGGAAGTATATAAACACAGAACCTATTCCACTTGCCAAAATTCAATGTGCAAACCTCGAATAGTACTTTTTTTTTTTCTGGATTCTTGATATAACGACTATCACTGTCGTAATCATTTTCCTGTTCCCTTCATCATGAGAGCAGTCTGTATTTTGCTGGCAAGTTACTCTTATTTGAGAAGGCTTTGTTGTATTCATAACAAGTTTGGTCTACAAAAGGCAACTAACTGCAAGCGAAGCGTTGTTAGCTAATGAGTAATCTGTTGTCACCCTATTATTGTCTATCCAAACAGGTATTATCTACTGAATATATATTACTCAATCACAGATTCTTTGGAGAAATTGGCAAACTATTGAGCTTAAGCTGAAAATGGCTTCGATTGTTTCTGACAAATTTGCATTTGTCAATAGTTTCTGGGTATGTTTTCTTCGTTGTTCCTTTCTAGGTGGAGCATATTCAACGTATCTCTCATATGATACTCGAGTCACTTTTCATTTTCTCAACAAAATTTTGTTGGATAGTGGCATAGGTCGTCATTGAAAAAATTTAAGATTTCACTCTATTCTTATGGAACAGACTATGACTAACAATATTTTGATGCAGGGACCAAACGATGAAGGTGCATCAGCTCTTCTGAACAAATCTCAAATATCTAGAAAGACACTTGAAGATGCTCACTCTTTCTATCAGGAACGAATTTCCATTGAAGAGGAGTACGCTAAAAAAATGATTGACCTGTCTCGTAAACAGTTCGGTGAGCAGGAATCAGGGACCCTCAGAAAAGCAATTGAACAAGTCAGAATTGAAACAGAACAAATGGGCAAAAATCATGCCATACAAGCTCAACAAGCTAAAAATGAAGCAGACGGTCCTCTAATTGCTTTCTTAGAATCATTTAAAGCAAGAAGAAAATCTATTGAAACTTCGATTTGTAAACTGATGAAAACCAAGGCTCAACTAACTCATCAAACAGATAAGGCGAGAGAGAAATTTGAGTCTGATTGTAAGAAAATCAATTCATTATATGCTCAATCTAATTTATTACTAGGAAAAGAGCTTGAGAAAAATCAGCTGAAAATCAACAAGCTGCAATCAGCTATTCCTATTGCCAGAAGAGATTATCAACAGCTTTTGAATCAATTGGCAGATATAACAGATATCTGGAACTCCGAGTGGAAAGCCGCTTGTGTTAAGCTTCAAGAGTTAGAAGAAGAGAAAGTTGCTTTCCTTAAAAGTAATTTATGGGTATATGCTAACATTGTGTCCACCAATTGTGTTTCTGATGATACATCTTGTGAGAATATTCGATTGGGATTGGAAAAATGTGATATTCAAACTGATATTGAACTCTATTCAAGAACTAAAGGAACTGGTAATAAGATATATGGCCCTCCAATGTTTGTCAATTATCTTGATGGTGAAGGACATGAGCCTAAACGTCTTGTTCAGCTGGCTAATTTTGTAACAAATAGAGGTAGTTCAGTTATGTGCAAGGTACCAAATAAGAGTATATCAATGAATCAATTAACTGATGAGCCAGTAAGCAACGATATCAATGGTGGTGATTTTAATAATAGAGTTCCTAAATCAAAGTCTTTCAACGGTATTACTAGAAGTATACCAGATTTAAGAGCTCAGAGCAATGCTTTGAATTTTAACGAAACTGATGACAAAACAGCATACCCCTCATCACCTTCAACTGTTGGAAGCTCAATGATGGGTAATAACGACGATAATCATCCAAATGACTTATCAAGCTCTATCAACTCTAGTGTTTACTCAAGCTCTACCCATTCTGACTATGGTAGCAATTTGCTTAATGGAAACAAAACTAAAAAGGCCAGCCCAGTGGCTACATGTTCAGGCTCAGGAACATTAGACACAGAAGCAAATGGGGCTTCGATAGCACCTTTGAAAGCTGTTTCTGGACCTACTGAAGATGGTATTCAAGAGCAAGAAAAGAAATCCAAGAGCTTTTTCATGTCACCATTCAGAAGAAGAAGTACTAAAGATAAGTCATCGATTTGGCATTCTAGAAGCAAATCTGTTTCTAGCGAATCCAGCCCCATGTCCAACATTATTAGCAACAAGAACGGCAATACTGTCTTGGCTTCAAATTACACTTCAAACGCTCAATATAATGCTCGTGGCTCCGGAAACCCATATTATAATGATAAATATGATCCTCCAGAAGCAATTTCTGATTTATCTACAATATCCAGTACATCTACCGTTAAACCAAGGTCCCCAGTTCGTACTGGAAATGAGATGAGTTCTGATTCACCGTCCAGAAAGAATATATCAAATATAATACCTGGTGTGACTACAATGGATCCAAAGAGTCATCAATCTCAGTTACTAGAGAAATCTTCTTTCCAGCTTCAAGGCAAACCCCAACTGCAGGGACAGTCTTCTAACAATCAAGATCCACTTGTTATGGCTTTGAACAACTTGAAATTCAACCAATCTCAACAGCAGGGGCAATTTCCAGCTCATGATCAGTATCCAAGCCAAAACCAACATCATACTGGTTATCAAAGGTTCATGGATCTAGGTAGATCGAGATCCAGTGGTGTATTGAACGAGACAGCTATGGGAAATGGTAATGAGTTAGCCAACGGAGGATAYAATCAGGGTTATCCTTCTCATCAAAGCCAACAAGCTCAACAATTATCGCAATTAAAGAGACCTCAGTCTTTCTATGAAGGATACAACAACGGTATGGACAATATGACGAATAACAGTAATGCTAGATCCTCAGGAAACATGGTGGACTATTCTAGACCACAGCAACCAACCCAGCAAGCGATTCAACAGCCATCAATGAAACCAAGACCTAGGTCTCTTGGATACGAACAAAATGGTGGAGTCAGCGTGCAAGCAATGAATCATGTCATAGCACCAAATGGATTACCATTGTTCACACGGAAGAGGGTACCTGTGATACGTCATGCAAAGGCATTATATGATTATAGGGCAGGAATTCCGGAAGAGGCAAGTTTCAGAAAGAAAGATATTATACTGGTTGTTAGAATGCAAGAAGACGGATGGTGGGAAGGAGAAGTTCTTAGTACTGGGGAGGTTGGGCTGGTTCCTAGTAACTATTTATCTCCGGTTTGAACATAGGGATTATTATGTATTGATAGTATTTATGTTGAATGATATATTTATGTAGAAAGATGTTATTTTGGGGATAATTGATAATTATAAAATGTATAACCTACGTTTCGTATAGTATTAATAGAACTTCCGCTGGACGTGAAACAGGTAGAAACAGATAGATTACGATTGCTACTACAGTGAAAGTTGAATTATTAATTAAATTTGCTTATTTCAAATTCATTATTATAATACAATCACTTCTTCATGAACCAATACATATATATATATATATATATAAATGCGCGCCCACATTAACAAAATTAGATACCTTGACGTACCCTCTAATACAAATCATACAACAATAAAATGTACAGCGGACTGTTGGCTCTTTCGTTGCCAGAACTGAATACCAAGATATTAATATCCTATTGAACCATCCATTACCATGCACCTTTTATTCTTCTCGCCAACTGAATATCTTTCTGCATAATTGTCACTCTTCTTGCATGCACAGCACATAAATTTGTATCTTCAAGAAGACTCACAAGATATGCTTCAGTAGCTTCTTGCAGAGCTAAGATTGCCGTTGACTGCCATCGAAATCCAGTGTCTGATGCAACAAACTCTTGTGCGACATCTCGAACTAATCTAGCAAATGGCAGTTTTCTTATAAGCAAATCAGTTGTCTTTTGATACTGACGAATTTCTCTTAGTGCAACTGTTCCCGGTCTGAATCTTCTTTTCTTTTCTGGAATTGGGTCTCCCACTAGACTTACGTTAATAATTGGGTTCTAATCAAACTGTCTATGATTACTCAAGCCATTAAATACTTACACTGAGGTCTATAATATCCGCCTGCTCTCACTTGAAAGCTTTTTCGTTTACTTTTACCAGATTTGTCAGAACGCTCCCCTGGAATTGATTTCCTACTCGTCGTTTTGCTTGTTACTATCCCTTTACCAGTCCTTAGTGTGGACCCTGTCGACAGACGAGCCATTGTGAAAATTTGATGTAGGTTGAATGAGATTAAAGAACACTATCGGACGATTTGAGACAATTTCAATTACATTTAGCTTCTGAAATTGTGGAGATTGCTGATGCTGTTGATGATGATAACATAAGATTGAATTAGCGGTCAAGATGTTCCTCTGATTGCTTTGGTCCCTCTGATCCCTTCCTATTCCTGATCTTTTTCTTTCCTGTCTCTTCTTTTGGGGACTATTAGACGATACTCTTTTGTGTCTAGTTGTATTTAATTAACACAGACATGAAGCAAACCTCTTTTCGAATATAGTATCCCGACGGAAAGCAATTATAACGAGGCAGAAATATGATCACTACATTAATCATCTAGTTCATTGAAGCCGCGATTGATTTCGGGATACATGAGTTTGCGCGTAAGAGCTACAACACACCGTATGAAGCGAGGAACAGGAGGGATACTAGAAGGATTATCTCAAATAAAGTTTGTTTGATGGCTGGTTAGGTTAAGCTTTACATGATAAAAGAGAGAAAGGGCCCGGAAGTTGACCGTGTTTGCATTCGGATGAGTACTATTTAGGATACTTAATTGATAGTACATGTTGTTTCCTGTAAGATTTAGGTTAGGCTTCCATGGGTGCGAAATTTAAAAATTTTCACAATCCAAATGTCAATATACATAATTGCATCAATTTCAATATTCGGTGCAGTTAATTGAATTACTAAAGCCGTACTTGGAATATGAATGAGTATCAGTATCAGTAAGAATAAGAGTCAAATACGAACATAATAAAGTATAAATACTGTATTGTAGTAAATAAAGAAGTGTTTGAGCCTTCTTCATATTTGTTTAAATATACACCGTTATGATTCTTCCTATAGTTAGCTCAAAAAAATAATATCATTTCATAATTATGCTATTCTAATCGACAAACAGCGTTCCAGCTTTCTTCCCACAATGAATCATAAATTCTGTCAGTTGAGTACTTATTGTATTCATCATCAAATCTAATCTCTTTTTCATTACCTTTATAATACAAACCATCGGCATGAACTTCACTATTAGCTCCAGCTCTTTTGAAATCATTCCATAATGTGACACTCAACTCAAGACAAACAGGTGATATCATGCTCGTTTTATATCCACTATCTACAGATACTTCTAAGTTGAGCAGTTGAAGCTCATAATTCCTTTCCTTTTCTTTATCAAAACCATCTGCTAGAGAGTTTATCTTCATCTTCTTATACGCATTCAACTCGTCATATTTCTTATTGATGGTTGATGTCTTGTTATAAAAGTACAACTCATTCCACAATAAACCAGTTTTTGATTGGACATAATTTCGATACATCTTTGCAAAACTGTTCATATCAAATTCTTTATTGAGAATCTTTTTATTCTTATCAGAATAGACTGGCAACTCTAGCTGATCAACTAATGCAACTGTTGATTCGAAACATTTGAAATGAGCATCTTTTATCCATTGTTTCAGACCGTAATGAAATCTATAATTTGAGTAGAAATCATCATTCAATGCAGCATTGCCATATTCATCCTCAATGACAGTCTCATACATCTGAGGTATTGGTACTATCTCTCCTTCGAATCTACTGATGGTTAAAGGTGAAAGCCATTCATGACGATAAAAATGTAGATTACGACAATTATAAATCAATCCTGAACCATCTGGCATATTTGGTGGTGGTCCAGGTAATTTCCTAAACCTTCCCTTCCTACCTTGTCTTTTTCCTTTGTCATTCTCTTGGCTATGAGCTAGAGCAGTAATATCGATGAACATTCCGGTATTTATATCAATAAACCTACCATCAATAAGATTCTTCTTATTCCAAGTATCTCTATGTCCATACCAAGGATTAATATCAATAAAGTACTTATCATCACCATTTATGACTAATGATTGATTATAATAATGCGCCAAGTAATCGAAATGAGCTATTGGCATTTGAACATCAACATCATCATCATATGGTAATGATCTACCTGACCAGTAATAACCAATTAATGAACCATGCGCTGGCCATGAAACCAATCCAATGCTTCTAATAAATTTAATCCACACTCTAATCATGTTGTTTAGTATTATTTTATTAATGTTTTCTTTCTCAAATGGAAACCCACGGAAAAATCTCCAGTCGTGATGATTTGATGGTTTACCATGAATTGAAATTTCGTTGAAGTATTTCACCTCTTGCATCGAGTTTGACGCTTTATAAATATTGTAATAATGCTGTTGATCTTCTAACGGTAGTAAAGAAAGGGGGATGAATATATCCCTTTTGCTATTTTTGTCACTGCTAGAAGTTACTTCTTCCTGATACTTTTGCTCTTCGTCTGTTAAGGTGGTTCTAGTTGACAAAATAGTAAGTACTTTGTTGCAATAGTGATCTAGAATATCCTCAAGATTTAACTTGAACAAAGATTCTGGTAAATCTACTTTCTCTTGAATAGATATATCATGGAGTGATAGTTCATCATACAACTGAATGGTTGTATCCCTCCATTCAGGAATCTTCAAATCATTAGCAATTGAGCTGACTGTTGTATTTATTGAGTGTAATGGAACTTTAGAAGAGAAACCTCCATTTTTACCAAAGAGGTCCTTCATAAGAAAACTATTGTAGACACTTTGTTGGTTTTCACAGTTATTATTCAAATAGTAATCCATTTCCTTAGTTTCTGTTTCTTTAGTTTCTTTCCTCGACAATGATATGTACCTCAGAGAATTATCATCACTGAGGAATATTAGTTGAAATGGGATATTACTGCATGATGCTAAATAAATGTCACCATATAGTAATTTGCTCACTTCAGTGTTAGGAACTTTCCATAATTTTCGTATTTTGATTCCTGGAGGAGAAACTAATTTGGAGCTAGTAGTAGAACCTGAACTACCGAGAGACTCATCATCAGGATCAGCACTATCATCGCTGCCGTCACTGTTAGTATCTGCCGTACTTCCCTCATCATTTCCGCATATGAAAGGAAATCCCATCGAGCAGTTGAGCCTTTGGCTACCAAACACTATGTTATTGATGGGAATTTGAACAGCGGGATGTAGTTTGAATCCAGTGAGATCGATCCAATCTGACCATGAAAAAGGTAAATTGGCTATTTCAACGTTTAACCGTGATGGTTGACTCATTAATGATGAATAGATGTAAGGGTCTTTATTTGAATTCAGTAATTTCTTTAGTTCTCGAAGATTATTCTTTTTCTCGTCTTCTGTTGATATTCGAATATCTGCTGGATTCCTTTTTAGGTATTCGTTGATGTATGTTAGGAATAGCGAAGGAGTCAATGATGGGTCAAACGGAGTTGAATGGGGCTCGAGTTCAGTAGAATCAATCTCAGAAGATTTCAGTAAATCTCTAGGTAAGAATGAAAACAAAGACAGCACATTTTCGTTTTGATTCTTAGGCTGATTGTTTCTTGAATGGCAAAACGATTTGATACTGTCAATTGTCTCACCAGCAAGGAAAGGACTATTGACAAACGGTTCAATCTGGTTGGAAGTGATTTGATGGGCTAAACTAACATTGATGGTCTTCAGATAATTATACTTGTCGCTATTGCTATTGGAGCTTTCTATGAATACATCTTTTGGTAATTCTGAAAGTTCAGGAAATGCCCTGTTGATTAGTTTTTCATCAAAAGGTACATTGAACGATTCGTACTCATTGTCGTTCTCATCTACTGTCGTAACTGTTAAGTGTTGACTATTTGTGTCGCTGTTCCCTAATGGATAAGAAAACGAAACCGTATATTTATTGATTGAATGAATAGAATTAGAAATAAATTCTGGTTGTAGACTTTCAAAGCATAAGAAAATCGTAGGAGATATCAATAGAAGTAAAGTGATGAATAGCCTAGGAGCATTTATCGACCATCTCCTTGTTTGAGGAATATTTTTCTTGATAGAATGAAGCAAACCCTGTTTGGTGCTTCTGTGATTGTTGTTTGATATAGGAAGCATTATGCATTGTTGTTTGAAATAGAGGAAAGGCAATCTTCTTGTATACAATGTTGTAATTGCCTGGCAATAGTTTGAAATTTGGTTGATGTGTTATGTGCTGATTATGCCTAGGAAATGATGATTTATGTGTTCTACTTAAATCAAGAAGCTGTCAATCTAGAAGAAATAAATGTCCTGACTGGTTTATTAAAATATCATAAAGGCAACTGAAAGACTCTTGGAGATATGAATCGCACACTATAGGGAGCAAAATATGATTGAAAAATGAAACCTTTTCACTGAGCAGATTCAAATAATGGCAACGATGTCTGCATCAAGGCACCGAAATCACCATTGATAGTATATATATAGTATTGTGGACATTATCAAAATCGTTGAGAGTTGGAATACAATAGCATAATGGCTTAAAAGGAGTATATGAGCAAATATAGGCTTAGATGTATGGATGAACAAGCATAGGTTTAGAAGATCAAATAGTACTCTCACAAGACCAAGAACGATTCCAGTATAAAGTTGAAAGCTTCTTTTTTTAGAAGAGTTTAACGTTAATTAAGGTTTGACGCTAAGATCGATTAGAGCATAGTTTGCTGATTACTTTGTCATCTCTATTGATCAGTCTGATGGACGGGGCTATAATAATTGAACTAATTATAAAAGATCAAATTTAAATTTACACAATACCCTCTTGTATTTTAAAAAGCACGTCAGTATTCCAGTAGCTTGTAGCAATGATTATTATTGTTCTTCTTTTTGGTTTACTGGAAACTGTAGATTTCGATAGATTACAAAAAGGTTTTAACAGTTTTAAGGTTCAACGGCAAGCTTTTTGCTCTGCAGAACTCTAAAAAAAGTTTTAGCTAAATTTAGATGAAATCTTCATTAATCATATTCAACAAATGCCCGATTTTTTTCATTAATTTTTTTATTTACTATACCTGTTTTAAACCATCTAGACACATAGTTACGATAAAGGATTTAGATCAAACAAAAATTTGTTATGTTCATCGAATAGTGTTGGTTGTCTCGCTCAAAAAWAAGATAACTATAATCTCCTACTTATTATGCCATTAGAATCATATCTTTATGTGAAATAGAAAAACCACTGTATTACCCATTTATTACCCCTTTGTATACTTTTATATTATATTATATTACATTGATCACATTAACTCTAAACTCTCTCTATACAGAATTTGAAAACTTAATAAGAGAACAAATGCCATATAACAGCTCAATTACTTCATCCTTATTCACATTATCAGGTAACGACTCATTCAGATCATTCACAACCAGTAATAGTTCCATAGAACTCATCTCCGGTACTTTCTTAACTAATATTTCTCTTGATTGTTCAGATAAGTATCTTGTTAGAGTTTTAATCTTATCTTCATAATTCAGCAATGGGATCAATTCCCCAAATCTAATTTTCTGTAAATGACCACTTGAGTCAGGAATAAACTGAAATCCGTCCTTTGAAATAACAGAAAAGCTTTCCCTAGCATTCGCTGGTGTCAAATCAACAGAATGCAAACTCAATTGTCTAGCTACTATTTCTCTAGTTGGCGTTCTGAATGGATAGATTCCCAAATCTGCGATCGATTTTTGCAGCAGTGAGTTGACTTTCTTTGCTTTCAATTCTCTTCCTTGAGTCGCATTCATCAAACACGTTAGTAAATTTGCATAAGTCAAGTTACTTAACGACAGATTAGAACTAATGTAGCTTTTCAAATCATTAGCAATAACTGATTCAACTGGATTCATAAACATGTTGCATGCTGATGGATAATGAACTAGGTGAATATTTAGCATATTCGCTTTAGAAATGAACTCAAAAGATAAATGATTGATGTTCCCATCAAGCAATAATAATTTATGCGAACTTTTGTTGGCGATCTTATGAAGATGCACTAAATATTCAAGAGATAGTCCTTTAGTCAACAGTCCAGTATCTGAGCCATAAGGTGTAATATGAGGATGAACAGCGACATTTAAACCTGCTTTGGAAATGATGAATGGAGCAATATCTGTTGACCCAGTTGCATTGACTGTTTCAATCAATGTGATATTATCGCCACTATTCTCAAACATATCAGGTAGAATGTATAGTGCCCTGTTGCTATTAACACTAGCATTATTCGTGTCAGTAGTGGTATTACCGACACTGCTATTATTTCCTCCCCAGTTAACAATTGAAAAACAAATTTCATCCATCATGAAAACGTCTTCATCCGAAATACTAAATTCTTTTTTGATATTTTCAATTGAACGGTAGAAATGACTAATTTGATKTACTTTGTTCATCTCGTATTCATTCAACTTAATTTTAAGAGTTAAATTGTATTGCAAATTCTTTCTTTTCAGAAACTTTGAAAACCAATTTTGGCCAATTGAGATATGAGCAGCGGCTGGATTGGTTGAAGATGTGTTGCGAGTAACAGGTACAGTACAATTAGTAGGAGATATTAATGGAGAAGTAGTAGGGGTTGCACCAGGATCCTCGTCATCGCACTTCCTTTTCATTATCATCAACYTTACGATATTTTCCACTTCCTTTTTATCGATTGCGATCCCTGATTGTATAAGAGTTAACAGGTAGTTAGTCAATTGATCTTCTTGCATCAAAGTAAGTAAACCATCACCTTTAGCAACTCTTGATTTGAAGATTGGACCTGAATCCTTATGTCTATAACGATATCTCAATGTTGATAACGGAATCTTAAGAATTTGAGAAGCTTGATTAACATTAAGGTATTCATCTTGTCTTAATAATGATAATGCCTGTTGAATCTTTTCTTCYTTTTCCTGTCGAGTCAAAGTATTCCACTGCTTATTATTTGTTTCATTAATTCTAATTTGTATCTTCCTCAGATTTCTTTTCTTTGAATTAAATGATGATGAGGAGGATGAAATAGTTGATATGGAAGTATTAGACGACCAATCGCTTTCGCAACCAGAGGAATTTGAAGGAGAAGGAGAAGGGCATTGGATTCTTGACGATGACGAGTTAATAGCTTGATTATAATTACAACCTTCTACTGAAAGATCTGTTTGAATAATAGTTGAGATATTCATTTTTCATAGTACAATCTGATTGGCTTATAAGGTTTCCAGTTCTCTATGGGTCAAATGCAATGAATATGCAATACTAACTAATCTTGCTGAAATGATTCTCCGAGTGGCCACTTCAATTTGAATTAAAGATTAGGTAAGCATAAAGGTTGCACTCAGATTTGCGGAGACTTAATGAGGAGATGGAACTGGATTTTTGGTAGGACCGAGTTTCGGATTAACTAGAAATAGAAATATGAACGTGAATGAATGATTGAAAATATTGCGTACTATTCAGTTGATAGTTGTGTTATTATTGGAGTTCTTGCTTGTTATATTGGCTATAATGTAAATTCTGATACAGATCAAGCATTATATTGATATATAATGTATAATATGCTATGGTGATCTTGTTCAGTTGATTGTCCATAGTTTTGACTATGGGCTGACAAATTTCTTTCCAATGGATAGTTGATAGTAGATTCAGTAACATACAGTAAATTAGTTTTCGATAATGTATTAGGGAAACTTATGTCATATATATAATGGAAAAAAAAAAATTGCTAAGTTTATCTAGTTGAGAAATTCCTCATTGACATATAGGTTGAATAGTAAATACACTCTACCGTTCGGTCGTTCATTCGTTAGTTCAGAGAAAGAAATGTCTAACGGTTATGGTACTGTACGGTATAACGTTAGGGTAAAGAGGGGGTAAGTCAATAAATCAACAATTCATTATACCTGATTGAGAGATAACTTCTCCACAGTTTGATATCCGGATATAGTTTTATTATAGAGTGTAAAGTATTGTAAAATAATATAAGAAGATTTCCTCTCAATCGGTAAAAGACGGAATGAAATAAGAACTATATTTGATGTATGAAAGATTTGATTCATGGAAGTAGTAGCTTTTTAGGGATTAAAATGTGAAACAGAACAATCGTTAAATTGAAATTATACTTTATGGTCATAACAAGTTGATTCACCGTTATGATTTTTTTTTTTTTTTTTTTTTTTTTTAATTACCTTTTGGCTAAATATTTTCTCTTTGAATCAACACTCAACGTATCTTTAGACATCTACTCAAACCAAAATGTTCATTGACATCTTGAATTGAGTGGATCCTTCTGACACTACGGTTGTACCTACCAGACAGCAAACATTCTCATCGCATTGGCTTTCCTCTGGTGTTACTTATTACAGCATAACAATAAAAATGTACGGAAGGACAAGTTGAAACCTCGGAGAAATGCAATGATTTACTGTTGGTGTTGTTATTTACTGGCCCCTCAACAAACAGAAAAGTAAAGAGACATATTGTTCATTCTCAGTTAGATTAAGGAGAGAATTGTAGATAGTTCTTGCACCGCTGGTTCAACTATTCCCCATATTCTATTCATTTTTCGTAGATATCTTGCTTTATTTTCTCGGTAAAACAATCAGTTTGGCCTTCCAGTAGGCCAAACTGAGGCTGAGGCTTAAGTAGAGTAAAAATAGAGTTTATGATTATTTAGTCTCGGAACGTTAACTTTAAACGTATTTTGTTAGCTATTCCGTTTTCACGGAATTTCTGCTCACACATGAACAGCAAGCATAGTTGACCGATTATAGTGCTTGATGACAATAAAAAAGTAGTTGAAAAGAGGAGGGTTCAAAGAACACCAGTATTTTTTATTCTCAACGATTTGATGTAATTGTTATAAGAACAAGTAAGATAGCTTGTCTTATACGTGGAGAAGAACAATAAAGTGCTATTACTGTCATGGAAAAAGTTGAGAATATCAGGAGACTCAATGGCCAGTGACTTCAGCGAATTACAGCTGGTTGAGAGTGCAATCTAGTACAGTAATTGAAATAGTTCTATTRAAGATAAGATAAATTGTGTTAAGTTCACCATTTCAATATGTCCTAGTAACAATTGGTTTTAAATGTATAAATATACAATAGCAAATATGTGAATGTGGGGTTATAACTAGCGCATCCTTACATCCAAACTGAGTATGTCATGACAATTTCATTCTCTTTGACTGACATATTTCAAACCAAGACAGCTTGGCATAATGAATGTCAAATGATGGAAAGTCTACTACTCCCTATAATATGGTTCAATTTTATATTGAAGCAAATGATAATATAATTAGAAGTGTTGACAGTCTAATAATATAATTAACAGAATCGCACGGAAAATAACGGTAAAGCTTCTATAAGACTGGAACAACGGTGTACAACAATCTTGCATCAGTAGGTCAATAGTGTATTTAATTAAGGTAAGGAATATTGAAATGCCTTTTGAGAGTGTTCCATCAAATGAACACTTATCCGACCGGACAGGTTTATAATTTTTATTGCTTTTCTTCCATTTTTAATTTCATTTTTGAATGTCATGTCTGAAATTTGTCACCTTCCTGAAAAGTGAACCCACGCATGGAAAATCCAAGTGGGGGTTAACGTGAAAGTATCCGGCAAGCAAGTATTGAAAAGGAGTACTCGGATTCAACTTCAGGTATCAACGAACGGTTCGACCTTCTAGCCTCGGATTAAAAACTCAAATATGAAAACGAGGTACGTTGTCTATTTCTACTTTGAAAGGAGATGATTTTTTTCCCTTACTATTCCTGAATTCCTTTCTCTTGTCATCTGACTTCATCTCAAGTCAATGAACTTGAGATAACTTTCACTACATTCCATACCAGTAATGATCTGGTAACCTGCTTGGCAAATATAGGAAATAATGACAGTCAAAAACAGTTACTATCAATTTAGTTCTGTATATTTAATCAAACAACCTCCCTCTGAAGTATAGCAAGTCTATTTACCCTTTTGCCCTCCATATTTAGTTATCTTTTGTCCTATGAACTCCTATTATTAATTGTTTTTCCACCATTCCGACTTATTTTCGTGACACATATCGGAATAACATTATCCGACATGTGAAACTTTCGCCTTAACGCTTTTTCCCCTGTTCAAATACCCGATAAATGTGGATGAAGTTAATTTTTGATTAGACGATATTTATTTGCGATGATGGATTGTTTTCACCGCATTTTATTGATTACATAATAATGTATTTGTCAATCTATTATATTCCCTATTTGAGTATCCAGGCATCACATGATGTAAYTTGTCTCTTTTAATCCATTGTAAACATCTTATCCAAATTGGTGTTTCATTGATTTGACTGTCTTTCTTCGTTTCCATTATTATCTTCACTATTAACCGTAGATAAGTTATAACAGTACAGAGAATATATAGATAGAAACTAATCTAACAGTTTTTTTTTGTTGTTGGGGTATTCTCATTTTGACTGTGTGAAAGATTTCACAATTAATCTGCTTCGGTACTATATCCGATTGACATCGAAAGAACAGCAGCAGATAATCAAAGGYGATCCTTAACAATAGCATCAACATCAATCATCTACAAACTACCAACTGGTRTCAAAATCATTATTCATAGTATTACTATAAATAAAAAATGGAGAACGATGTGAGGCAGAAATCTCAACCTGAGAAAAATGCGTATGTACTTGATGTTCTGACTGCTAGTTACTGCATTGATCCCTATCAAAAGACCATTCAGCTGTATCAACCGTCAGCTTAGATTTGCACCATAATACCATGAATATCAACAATCTGCACATTTTGATCTCATCAAACTAATACTAACAACATACTCTAGCGTTTCCTTGAAAATAGGGCTAATAGGTGACGCCCAGATAGGCAAAACATCGTTAATGGTAAAATACGTTGAAGGATGCTTTGATGATGATTACATACAAACTCTAGGAGTAAACTTCATGGAGAAAACTATCAACATTCGTAATACAGAAATCACATTTTCAATCTGGGATTTAGGGGGGCAGCGAGAATTCATTAATATGTTACCGTTAGTTTCTAATGAAGCTGTAGCTATTCTATTCATGTTTGACCTAACTAGAAAATCAACGCTCAATAGTATAAAAGAATGGTATCGACAAGTCCGTGGATTCAATAGAACAGCTATTCCTTTTCTTGTTGGTACTAAGTATGATTTATTTGTTCAAATGAAGCCAGAAGAACAAGCTGAGATTTCGCAATATGCCCAGAAATATGCTAAAGCAATGAAGGCAAGTCTCGTTTTCTGTTCAACGAGTCATTCAGTGAATGTGCAGAAGATATTTAAGATTATTCTGGCGAAAGCTTTTGATCTCAAGCTTACGATCTCCGAAATATCAAACGTTGGTGAACCTTTATTATTATTCAGAAATGTTGATGATCTATGATAGATGCTTTTTCTGGTTATCAAGTGGTAGTGTGGTTATAAGAGAGTACATGTTAGAACATGAAAGTACAGGAAATTACATCATTATGATAGTGTTTATATGTATAAACAATGGGAAAGAATGAATTTACTATGATGATTTTGGACCGTGTTTTTAATAGGTGTTTTGATGAAAGTGACTGTTGGTTGTCGTATTTTGATCACTTGGTATGAATTTACTTTCTTATACCAATAAAACAGTACCAACAGCAGTAGTAGACGGTGCTAGTTGTATACGCTATTATACTGTACTTTACCCACTCTGCTATACTTACACCATCAATATATCAAACTTTCATACTTCCTTTCCCTAACTATTTACAGTTCATTAAGGCCAATAACTCTAGGATACCTTCATACCCATCCTATCCGTTATATCTCGCTCACAACATTCCTGATACATAAATATCATCTTTTAAAGCCATTTTAATCTCCTCTTCGGCTACATTCAGCTTAACGTTGATATTCCTCTCCCCTTCAGTACTTTGCTGTAATAAAAGTCCTGCCTCTACTAACTCAGCTATCGCATGAACAACTCCATGCATTCTTATCTTCCCAACACTGCAAATTATCCTATAAACGTTTTCATATCCTCCAATTGATAAATGCTGTTGACTCAATCTTTTCATCTCATCTAGTACTTCTCCTAGGTTATTCTCAGCAATTCCGCTTCTTCTTGTTCTTATTAGAAAAGCTGCTAGAAATACTTTATAAACAACAGGTAATGACCTCAAATACATCTGTAAAGGCGAAGAGGTCGTTTCAGAAATCGCCTTCTTGATATGAGTAATAGCTACAACGTTCTTTCCCGTTTTCTCATCCAGTGCTATCTCCACAGCCCTTCTGCATATTTCCAAAGCTCTTCTAGCATCACCAGAAACACTGGCAACTTTCCTAGAAGCAAACGAAATGGCCTCTTCTGACATCACCGCATTTCCAGCCTGTTCCATAGCTTTCAAACGCATTCTGATCACTTCTCCTAATTGTTCATGGGTATAACCAGGGAATAGCACTCTTGTCAGGCCGAGCCGGGAGGATATTTTATTCGATAGGATTCTCTCGGGTAAATCCATAGTATTGGCAACCGCAATTACCATGAGGTTGGATTGGGGATAAGAAGGCCAATTGAAAAAATTGTACATCACTGCTTGATTCTTTGTTACGATTTGATCCAGTTCATCGATTAAAACCACGGTAGGTTTCCTTTGTACGGAATTTCGTTGATTTGACTGATTTGAAGGATGTTTAAACTGCTTTTCCAGTAGTAAGGCAGCGTTATCAGCGCTGACTCTTTGGCCAGTTAATTGTTCCCAAAGGATTTCATAAGCAGCATGTGGAGACGTAAGTTTCATTCCATTGATTTCTATGAACTGGAAATCTGAAACTGCAGGTGCTTTATGTAAATGGGACACAACAGAACGTACAGTTGCTGTTTTTCCTGTGCCTGGTGTTCCTGAGACATATATACAACAACCAGTAGATGAATTGATAGCTGCTTCTAAAGACAGATACAATTGAGAGAATTCGTTTTCTCTGCACGGTAAAGAATCAGCAATTGATGATAAATGGAGTTTAGATTTAGCCGATTTCAAAGGAGAAATCTGGGTAGGTTCGCCTGAGCCAAAACGCTCAGTCCGAATAGCCGGAAGTCTATGGGACATCAACGGAGCCTTTAGGACGATTCGGTTAGCTGAGTTCGGAGTTACAAGAAGTCTTCCTTTAGGCTTCTTCGGAGATGGAGTTTTCGGAGTAGAAGTTCCGGTTTTTGTGCTGGGTTGCTGTTTCGGTGGATCAATGACGCCAGCATTAAGTTCATTAGGTTCGATAGGTTCGGGAGATTTGCTGTGGCGTTCGGCCTGTTCTGTACGTTCTGAGGAGGATTCTCGAGCCAATTGTGGCTTAGCATTCTCTGCATTGGTGATTTCTTTTAATTGTTCTATTTCTGGAGTTTCAGCCTCTTTCTTCTTCTTCATTTCCTTTTCCTTCAACTCAGCAGCTTTAATTGCTTGCCTTGTTTGAGTTCTAGTTCTTTTTCTAGGAGGTTCTTCCACTGAGCTGTCTTTGATTTCCTTACTGTTTTGCTGTTTTGGTTCAGYTGGAGAATCAACTGGTGATTCGGTTTCATTTTCAACTTTCCTCGGTCTTCCTCGCGGTCTTTTCTTAGTTGGACTTTTCATTATATCCCCTCTAGGTTTGGCTTTAGATTCCAAGAGCATTGCTTCTTTTCCAGCTTCTTTTTCAGTCTCTTTTTCTTTTCCGACATCCTTTTTTGCAGATTGATCTGATAGAACTTTCCTCAATCTATCGGTCTTCGGAGTTGCAGTTTTTGACATTCTTGTCTTCAATGCCCGTGAATGAATAAACTCCAGGACATCATTAGAACCAAGATTTCTCAGAATATCATACCATAAAAACTGTCGAGTATAGCAAGCACTATTTATACAACAGCCTCTTCTACAGAAATACACTTTTTTCTGTTTACTCTTTGGTACTCTTCCCATTGGGAACTGTTTGAAGAAATCTTGATGCGATAGAATAGAAATCGGTGAAATCAATGCTTTCAAAGGAATCTCTTCCATTTGGTCAGAAACAAATAATTCATTGTCCTGAGCATCGTGTCTTTTAGTTTGAAACTCTGATGGATTAAGAAGCCATAAAATTGAAGCATTAGCGCTTGCAGATGTTAATTTGAATGAAGTTATAAGCCCAAGTAAAGGAATTGGGTCAGAATTGATAGTCACAGCATCCCCTGGTATGAAATTTGTTTTATCGATGGATCTTATCACTTTTATAGGTGTAGTTGATGTAGCTGGCGCTGTTGATTTAGTTGAGAACTCATARATCCACTCATTTTTTGAATCTTCCACTCTGGTTTTCCTATCTAGCATTGTTGTAAAGGCAATTTGGAGGTATGAAGGTCATCTAATGAAAGAAATAGGAAGAGGAAATAGTCAATTAGACAGAAGTCTCTAATAATGACATAAATCCTTGTCGATAAGCTCACAATTCAGGCAGATTATATGAAATAGTAAGAATCTCACAAGCTGTCTCTCATGCATCGACTCAATTGACTCTCCTACTGATACAACTGTTGTTTAGCTGACCTGATTGAAGCTAGTTACTTTCTACGTTTAYTTCCACTTCCCAATCTGAAAACATGCAGCGTTTTCAACCTCGTTTCCCTTATATTCTCCCATTATTTACTTCATTATAAACCAAATGAACTCATACTAATTCACACTTATATGAGTTTTTCCCTGAAAGAGCGAAAAATGAGATTCTGCGCGCGTCAGGGAAACGCGAAACTGACGCGCGCAGATAGTTATTTGATTACGTGACCAATAAGGAATATGGGTAGTGRGGTTTACAAGAGATCAATTCAGAATATTGCATTAGATAGAGAGAGYAATGAGTTACTTGGAAGTAAATAGCCTACTTGAAATGTTTTAAATGGCTGGCTTTTTGGAAATAAAGCCGATATTGGTAAACTTGCTGGTTTGTTTTCAAAGTAGAAGCTCAAACAGAAGGAAGGAGAAGAGCGGGAAACAGAGCTGGAAATCCCGTACTAGATCATGTGAAAAGCAACAGAAAGTTTGATACGGAATTTCAGCAATAGGATCCCAGGAACAAGGTAGCCGGTAAATACATTAGTATTCAATCAAATTAATAGCCCAAATAATGTCAATTTCAGCATAGAAACGTATAATATCAAACAGTAGTCTTACCAATTATACCTGATCACCTACCTAATCATGAATAACCAACCACAAACTCACATATCTTTATATCCTGATTACCTAATCAAAATAAAACCTAGATCCAACATTTCCCCCGAATCATCAATACTCACTATAAACAACAAACCCTTCGTAGAGATAACTCCTCAGAACTGTCTATTCACATATTCAATTAGCTCGTTTAATAGCTTTTTCTAACGAGGAAACTTGTTATAGCAATAAAACAAACGTGTGTCAACGATTTTCACTACTCCGCGATCTTCTACTTGGCATATTTCTTATCTTCCAGTTGGTCTATCGGGTCTTATCATTTTGTACTCGATAAGAGCCCCAATTGACGATTGTTAAGCCACARACTGCTAAGCCATAATTTACTAGACTAGGACAGCTTGTTGCACCTTACTGCTCACTGCCACAGTTTTGGCTGAAAGAGCAAATTTGAAGCTGTTTGCTTTTCCATCTCATTGCGGAATACAAACCACAGATATCTGCCTATGCCCAGCAGGATGAAGGCAGAGAGTTAGCTCAATTAAGCTTTTGCATTTCCTATTATGTATCCATCTACTGAACCAGGATATTATGATGACGAAAACGGAAATAACCATCCCAATTGGGTAGATCCGGCTTTCGGATTGCCTCAAAGCGGCAATCTTGTGCCTCAGCAGTCTCTACAGCCTCAGCAGCCTTATCCTCCTTTACCACCACAACTACCAAGCTACCAACAACCAAATGACTATATTCATACTATCAACAACGACTCTTCACAGAACTACTCAAATGGGCCTCCTTTGCCTCCGAAAGAGCCTCTGGAACCAAACTCAACCTTTGTGGCGTATGCCACCAATGTGGCTGAGCCATTACCTAACTATTCATTGTACCATAATATGCCATCAGCGGCAGGTCTTCAAACGCAAAGCAACCTAAACAGTAGTCCAATAAGAGGCCCTCGTTCCCCGCCTGAAAGTTTTCCGATGTATACGATGAATACGATAAACACGATGGAGCTTTTCAGTTCCGAAGGAGGGGTAGTGAGAGAAGTTCCGCCGCCGCCGCTGCCGCCACTACCGAGACGTTTGTCGGATTCACCAGAGCCAACGTGGCCTGCTGATGACCTGCCGAGCCACGTTATTACCAATAATAGTAATCCCGATTACAGAGAGTTTCTAATTTCCCGTTTTCAGCATTTAGAAGTCAATAATAGGAACTTCGTCACACCTTTCACTGAGCCACTGCAGCCAGAAATGCCTCCAGAGCCACACTTCTTGTACCAGTATTCGGCAAGTTCTGAAAGAGATTATCCGATTGTGTTCAATGCTCCGGATATGGGTATTCCGGATATGGATATTGAGGCCTATAATTTGCCACGTTCTTCCCCAAAGAGTAAAAGGGTGTCTTTGCCTCCTCCATTACCAAAGCTCGAACAGGAAACCCCTAGTCCGGTTGAGCCTCGGATATATCCCAATTGGGAGCAACCTGATAGCTCTATTTCCTCAATAGGATATCCGGGCTCTTCCTCACTGCCGAATTCGTCTTCTTTCGACACTCCGGCACAATTTATGCCAGAGCAACCAGCAGAGACTGTTGATGCTGACATCCATGCACCTTCTCAACAGTGGAACACAGCACAAATTTATGAGCCAGTTTTAGGGTTTCCGCCGTCTCCACTAAAGTACGACCCGCCATTTCCGCTTCCGCTTCCGAATCCTAATTCCGTTCCCAGTCTTGTTCTGCCTCCGGCCCTTCCGGTCCTTCTGACTCCTCCGACCTCTCTATCTACTTCTAAAAGTATCTCCGGGCCGATCGGGCCGAGACCAGAACCTTCGGCACATCCGATCTACTCTAGTAGTGAGCCTGTGGTGCCACAATTTCCCGTTGGGGCAATTGCTGAGCCACATCTTCTCACGGTCGGAATGAATAGGTCAGTTAGCCAAAAGCAGCACTCATTCAACAGAAAACCGCCCAATAGAGCATTAAAGATAAACCCCAATATATTGTCTAAGCCGCCGCCACCAGTACCAACTGAGCCACCGCCAGATGTACCTAATTCTGCGAAGCTGATTGATTTGCCGGCAATTCCCGAGCCTGGAGTTACTGAAATGGGTAATAATGACCAGTCAGTCACAGCAGATTTCGATTTAGGGAGCATTCGGCATATTTGGAGTCTTTCCGAGCTGGCTAGGTGGCTCGGCAACACTGTTTTTGGACCTAATTCGGTAGGAATTACCGGATGCGTAGATTTGACTCAACTTAAAGCCACATTTGAAAGTTTAATGGATTACCATTTAGGGAAAACGCATTTCCTTAATAAGTCTGAATATATTGATTATATAATCGACCGTCTGAAAGCAGGAAGAGTATTACTTATTTTGGAAGAATCTGGGGTTAAAACTTGTCGCTACTCTCTGTCAGGCGTCTCTTCCATATCGGGCGTTTTAGTTGCCTTAACTGGTAGTGGTTGCTACAGTAGCAGAAGCCATATTTACCCAACTGAGACCCAAACCGGGATGCATATCGGCAAATGTTATTCGCCACGATGCTGCGCCACTAAGCAATTCAATAGTCTGCCGGAAGAAGAACAAGTAAAGGTGTGGCGCATCATAGAAAACACTATACACAAAGCTTTCCAAAAAGAGATCCATTGGCATGAATACTGGAACCTTAATGAGGAGAAACGCGCCACACTGGGACGAAATAAAGTTGAGGAGCAAAACCATATTTTCAACCTTATTCGATGGGAATGGAAATTTAATGACCGAATGAGGATATTAGTAGACGTAATAGGAAACTCATTACGTCAGAAAGGAAATATTATTCCCTATCAAGATTTGTTTATTGATTATATGTTCGGAACTGCTCAATTAGTTAATACCAGTTACCGGATTCAGTTTTTGCAACCATTATTATATCGTTTTTACCTACARGGGTGTTTGGTTACCGGAATAGGAGATATTTTCGCCGCCGCTGCTCCACAGGTTAAATCAACTGCTACAAACTATTCCGAGAAACTAACTTTTGTCGAAGCCACAATCAGACATTACCAAAACCAGCAGTCCACAGTCGAATTCGTCCAATGGCTTAGCTCAATTGAAACTTTACCCGAAGTTCAGGAGACTCGGGTAGAGTTTACGAGACTCCGCTTAGAGCCAATTAGCCATATTGTCCAAATATTGAACACCCTTAAAACCCTTTTAACTCTTTGTACCAAGGGAACAAGTCCTAAGGAGGAAAAAATGAGCCTTGAGAGGGCAATCGACGCTACGGAATCCCTTTTAAATGGTATCAATGATGCCAAAGGCCGAGCCACAGACAAACAGGAATATTCTGAAATAGTTAAGAAAGTGGCGTTTAAAGATGGCTATGAGCTAAACCTAAAAAGCAACACTAATTCCACCTCTCGGAAACTTTATCATGCCGCTCCCGTCGACGGAAGAATTAGAGGTGCTTTCGGAACGGTCACTCGGTTATTTGTTATAGTATTAGACTCTCATGTGCTAATAACTGAACCGGAAACTAAAACTAGGAAATATAAAGTGGTACAAATGCCTATTCCGTTAAGCCATTTGCTGGTGCAACGGAAACAGGAAGAAATTACTGAAACAGGAAATAATACCGGGAAACCAGATGCGGAAAGCGGAACCCAAATAATAACTCTTCGGAACCTTATAGTTAACGGCCAAGTACTTAATTTGTTCTGCCGGAGCCAAGAGGAATATGTGAAGTGGCTGAGTGTTCTGGACGCGGCTAAACAGGACTTTTTCGGGAGGCGCAGCCGAGAATTTGGGTCGGCAATAAGGTTGCTATCTGTTTCATGTGGGGAATTCTTTACCGACTCGAGCGGAGTTGTCCAGTTTTGTGAAGAAAAGAGCCTGTTACGGATACCTAATGGAGTGGAGAGATCGATTGTGAAAGGGCCGATTTCAGCGGGTTGCTCGTTTAGGAAGGATAATGACGAATTTGTAATAGTTAGTGTTCCATCGGGAAAGCTCTATATGAGAAGTCTCACAATTAGGAAAGGTAATAAAGCTAAAGGAAAAATGGGGAAATCAGCATGGAAGTTTATTTGCCAGACTTTCCCTTTTAGGCATCTGCAAACAATGAAAATTGGGCAAAGCCACATTATTTTGGCGATTACGATATCATCAAATAAATGGTTAATGTTTTGGGACGTTCACAGTTTCATTAAGGCTTACCGAAATAGGCAACCCGCCACAATTGACATGAGATTTATTACCGATAACGTCACATTTTTCCGAACTGGGCAATTAAGCAATAACCAAGATATACTTTTGTACTATACTAAGAAACCTAATCCGAAAGTGCATGCAACTGTTCCTATATTGGATCCAGTTTTCCCCGAAATGGTATCTCATTTCAGAGAAATTGCCGCTTTTGAAGGAGAATCACGGGGAGTTTTTATATTAGGGAATGGAATAGCAAATTTGGGTAGTTCCGGCTTTGAATTTGCAACTCTAAGTAACTTTATTCCTATCCCGGTTCCTCGTGTTACCCTTTCAGGACAAGCTATGACCGGATTAGGTAATAAGAACTCAGTGAACAAACTTCAGAAATTATTAGCCGAATTCAAACCGTTAGCTGCGGGGATAACCGGAACTCCAACCGCTCCAGAATTCCTTCTCGCTTATGATCGCTTAGCCGTCTTTGTTGACCGGACCGGTTCAATTAGCCGAGCCAACGCTATTGTTTACTCCATTGAAGCTGAAGAAGTCATTTTCGAGTCCGGAAACTTAATTATAGTCAACAACAAGGTTATAGAAGTGATCCGATTAGCAAATGACGGATATCCCAAAACAAGCGGAAATACAAAACCTTTATTTGGAATTGACGAATGGCTAAAAGGAAAACGGAACAACCGGAAAGAGTTTGAAGATTTTACAGTATTGGGCCGAAGAATCAAAGTTTACGACCGCAAGCCCGGGAGAGTTTTATTTGGACTTGATCATCGGAAGGTTCCGGATCGGCAAGTTTTGGTTCTACTGGATGTTCAAAATAGGTGTTCTGCGGAGGAATAACTAGAATAATAATGCCGGKAATGAGGGATATGAGGGGTAAGCTATAGAGACAGTTGTTTTGTATGTTTGTTGATTATATGATTATTCATTAGAGAATTAGATAAAAAAAGAGGAATACACTGGAAGTATTGGACTACGGAATTATTCGGTGAAAAGAAAATGTCAGAATTAATGGAAAATCTACTGAAGTAACAGACTGCGGCGTAATACAACGTTTGGTGTACACTAGAACGCGGATATCGTTTGTCTCTTTTGTGATGGTATTAGATCATTACAGAGAATATACAGTTTATATCGGAAATCATATCGGAACTTTACTTAAATTCAGGAATATCCGAGCAACTTCAAGCAAAACTTCCGGAAAGTTGTGCTATTCCACTATTCCGTTGCCGATGTTCCGCTGTTCCGACGTTCCTTTGTTCTTCTGTCTAATAGGAATCAGCCAAACTAGATGCTGACACTCATTCTTTCCGAGCATTTGCTTCCAATTAAACCACTAAACCCAATGAAGTAAGTATAAACGACAACACGAACCAATTGGAGATATGTATTTTAAGTGAGCAATCAAATGCATTAGCTTGTTATGTTAATTAGTGTATGAAACAGGGCAAGTAGAAGTATAAACAGTGAGTTTCGCAAAAGCTCGGAAAATCTCRAACGTTCAAGGTTGCCGAGCTTTTGCGTAGATTCGAACCGAGATTAAATCTCCTCCGCGAGTTTCCGGTCCGTTGGTTCCTCTGGTTCCGTTAGTTCTGTTGACCATTATTTGTAATCTGTAACATATAATTACATTACGTAATCATATAATAATTTACTTAGCCTATCACGTAATCTTTTTTTTATTAATATTTTTGGTGTCTTTTCTCCCTCTCCCGTAGTATGGGACACTTATTTTTTGCTTACTCAATCATYAAATAGTCTAACTATATCTTTTCGGCTCATCGCGGCTTCTATCTCTTCTTGTGAGCTCTTCTTCTGAGATCGAATCAATGTGGACGTCAGCTTCATCTTCCCAAAAACATCCCCCGGATCCTTGTTACAATGGCGAAACCTTCTTTCGATTATTTGACATTGTCTCTCAATCCTGCCTTTTTTATTGCTACCTTATGTGCATTGCTCTATAGTATCACGAACAGCGGTGCTATTTGCCGCAGAAGCCTACTTATAGTCGTTTTGACGGTTCAAATGGCTCTATATTTGGATCTGTGGTGGAATCGGACGGAACGGGATTGGATCAGACCCTCGGATGTTGCTGTGGTGACTGGTGGGAGCCGAGGGCTCGGAAGAGCTATAGCCCTCAAGCTTAGCTCTCGGGTAAAATCGGTTGTGATTCTAGACGTTTTGGAACCGGAATCGGAACCAGACAAGGAAAAGCAAAGACTTGGAATCCCCCAGAACGTGATTTTCTATAAATGCGACGTGGGTAGCCCCCAAGAATGTTCGGACCGGATATTGGAGATCGAGAAAACAGTAGGGAAAATCACCATTCTCGTAAACAACGCAGGAATCAGGATCAAAAAACCATTTGCGGAAACCTCGATTCCCGAAATGGAAAAATCCCTCGCGGTAAATTTCCTTTCTGGAATGTGGCTCAGTCAACTCTGTCTCCCGAATATGATCCTAAGCCAGAGAGGATTCATTGTAAATGTGGCTTCTGCCCTAGGCTTTGTTTCTCCAGTCAATTTGCCTTTCTATTCAGCTTCAAAAGCTGCCATAATTGCTGCTCATGAAAGCATCAAATTCGAACTCAAATCGTCAAATATTAAAACGATGCTAGTAATTCCCGGCCAATTAGATACCAAAATGTTTGAAGATGTTCGCAGTCCTTCTGAGCTTATTGCTCCAATTGTAGATCATCAGACATTGGCTGATAGGATTGAACGGGAGATCGATTTCGGATACACTGGGAGTATTTCTATTCCTTTTTATGTTAGATTTCTTCCTTTAATGAGGTGTTTTCCTGAGGGGATTTCAGTAGTATTAAGGAAGTTTAGTGGTATGGATGCTGCTAGTAGTGGTCAGGCAGTGAGGTAGTTATAACAATGGGAGATATGAGAGGAGCATACAATAGCAATGAGATGAATAATAATATAATAATAACATAACCAGCATCAACTATCACGAACATCAAAGTCCATCAGATTCCCCTTATTGGAACCTGCTGGTGCAGGTAAGGCAACTCTGACACCTAAGCTCACCTCCTGAGACTTCTGGACTTGCCGTTGCCATTGCTTTGCAATAGCTAATTAGCTATAGGTGATAATTTAAGATCATAAATTTCTGCGAAGACTGCTTTATATATGGCACTGAGGACTCGAACAATGGTTGGAATGACTGAAAAAGGGTGATATGGATGTTTCTTTGGATTATTATCTCATTATCTACTACTATATCCAAAGCAATTCATAGATTCATAAATTAGATAAAATAATAATAATAACAATTAATACAATCAATCTGATTCGGCAAGAAAAAGTTTTGCAAATGTTGTGCAATATGAATTGTTGACATAACATATATATCTGATGGTTTACATTTCGTCTTTATTGCTAATGCCTGTTGTAGCTCTTGATCAACATTAAGCTGCCAATTCTGTCTACGATACTTCAATATAAACTTAGTGACTGCAGAGTTGGATTAAAATAATTAAGATGTAATAATTCTGAGCCAATGGYGCATCGTTTAAGTTGTAAGTCATAATTAAATGGTATTTATGCTTATATTGTATACTTGTATCTCATTTCTACAGACATATTCCACGCATTTTGATAGCTCTTCTTTTGCTAGCTTCTAAAATTTTATTATCATTGTTTGTCAAAGCAAAAACAAAAGCTGCAATTGGTAAGTCATACAAAGTTATGGGCCCTTTACTACCAGCTTGAATCTCTATGAGGCATTTCAGAGACTTTCGTAAGAAACTAAGTGAATCAATCAACACAATCACATTAAATGAGTCAAGTAGGAAAATACAACAGCAAGGTGAGGATTAATTGGAGAACAAAGAATACTTGAATTATCAATTTGGAGYAGTATTCACGACATTATTGCTATTTATGAATACCACTTAGAATACCACTTAGAATACCACTTAGAATACCACTTAGAACCAACATTTAACCAGCTTTTAACATGCTTCATAGTACGTTTCATGTTACCGACAGAAGGTGAGGAATGCCGCCTTTTCCCAGATAACACAGCAAGTAATTATGTAAATGCTTGATTCCTGTTTTACTATTTATTTTATTTCACCTTGCGATTTGGGCCTTCTGGCTTTGAAGGGATCGTAGCAGTTTGCATTTCCGCTCATTCTACTCTGGCTTGGTTCACGAATGAATTGGGATGGACCGTATGTTTTTGATTTGGATTCTTGAGCTCTTTCTGTCCAGGAGCTGTAGATATATTTGGATTCTTAGCTCCTACCTCATGGGCTTAGGCCTTCAAGTATATTTTATTGCAGAGTCTGTTGATTTTCTAGCAATCTCATGTTGTTGTATTGGGAGTAAAAGGTAGGCCTTTTGGACCAGCGAAAAGCCGACAGACTAAAGACCTGAATGAGTATGTAAATACTACTAAAATATCAGGAGCAAAATACAGGATACAGGAATGAAATATACGGTATATTCATATATCATGCCAGAATAAGTTTTTGATTTTAAAGTTGATTTTAAAGTTGATTTTGACGTTGATTCTGATACTGCCTTGAACATTTTATACAAATCTTCATCTTCGATCTTCCCAGTGTAATCAAGATTACGTACTGAAATTCATGTGGAAGCTCTCATTTCTCATTTCAATTTAGCGCCAATACCCTCTTTTCAGTTCTTCTCAAGTCGCAATGCTTTCAATGTGTGACACGTGTAGATGTGCTCAGTTACCTTCCTTAAACAGTACATTTCGTTAAATCATCTCAATGAACCTATTCAATTATTGCTAACAAATTCAGCCATCATTCTCTTCCTCCCATTACATTTATTATCATAATAAACAACCATCAAGAGCATTTAGGCTTAACGATACTAACAATTGCTTGYTTGAACTTAGGATAGTTAAAATGACCCAAGGAATTGAAATACTGAGTTAATTCAAGCTCATTCACAATGAGAGCTGCTTTGTTTCCATTCTTTATAATAGTAATTGTATACAAGGTATCATATTTTGATGTCTCCGTTGTCAATTTTACCGATTCTTTATCTAATGTACCAGCATACCGCGTTTTGCCTTCAAGACCCATTACTATATACATGAAGATTACGTATAAAAAGAAGAAAGTGATCACACATATTGTTGTTACTGATTTTGCTTTTTCAAATCCTAGTTGATAGTCATTCCAGAAGCATAAGCCAGAAGAAGCGATCATGATATAACCAATAAAGAGTTTTATGTTTGAAATAATGAAGGATTGTTTATATCCTAAGCTTTCAAATATCTGAATGTTGATCTGTTAGCAGGAGAATAAACAAGAAAGGAAATGAGGCTGCTTTGACAACTTTAATGATGATCTGTTTGTTCCAAATAGATTCCTTGATGTGCTTTTGTAGTTTATGCACTACAATTGCAGTAAGACGAGGACAAACTGCAATCATGATAATCTTCTCACATTAATAACCCACTTTTGTGAATCATCTTTTCAGACTTCGATTCATTATAATAACAGTTCCATCAAATCACAGCATATTCCAAATTATATGGTGATATACATACCGTTGCCAATGATTCATCACAAGCTCCTCTAAGAGCAACAATGGAACTGGGAAACCGTTGTTAGGATGAGGACTAGCATAAAATTAGAAGAAAAGAACAAAATTCACTATTGGAAAGTGTGTAYATGAATATATGCTCGTACTTCTTTAATACACTCACTATAATTCATCATTACTTACTTCAAATTGTAGCTTTTGACCTTTTCACTCATTTTGCAATTGAACACTACACAATCCCGCTATCTTATGGAAGCGCAGAAGCCGGCTAATTTGCTTCAATGTTGTAGAGATTCAAAATAGATCCTTCTGGTATGTTTCCGCTGATAACAGGTTGTTGAATACCGTTGATTGTAGTTGATGGTGCTGATTCAGTGGTRAAGTAGCCTTCAATGAGCAATTGCTGATATTGTTACTGTGGCTTTTCTGGATCGTATTGTATGTACRCATTGAGTTTCCTATGGATTGAGATTATTTCCGAAATTAAGTAAACCGGAGATTAGATTCTAAGGGACAACTGCTGGTTCAAACTTATATTATTCGGACAAGAAGAAGTATCGAAGACTACTGATTTAATGCTACTGATTTAATGCTACTGATTTAATGCTACTGATTTAATGCTACTGATTTAATGCTTATATTTAGGCCATATACGTGGGTAGTAATATAGCAGTAAGTATTTATAATCTGATCAATAACATACTATTGGAAAAACCACCTCAAATTTAAATTCAAACATTTGCATCATTTAACTACCTCAACCAATATTTGTCCCAAAACCCATCTTCTCCAAACTATCCCATCCACGTGAGTCACATGATCCAACATCGCGTCTTGCTCCATTTCCATTCCACAACAACAATAACAATCACCAGAATACCCCCAAAGGCATCTTTCCTGCCTCATTCACCCTTTGCTACACATTGAGAGATTAAACAGTAACTGATAACAAAAGCTGGGGGAAGTTTTATGCTGTTTCGTGTATTTATATGATTTTCCGGAACATCCGAGGGTKCTGGTGAATTGGGATCCAATTCTCCAACGAGACAAGCATTGAAATTCCGAAATTAGTTTGAAATAAGCGTAGAATACTAAGAAACAAGGAGCAAAAGCAAAAGGCAATAGCTACATGATTAAGAGAGAAGTATACAAGAAGCGGAGCTCGCAACGGAAAAAGACGGAAACCCTATTTTAGAGATATTTTGGACAACGGAACCTAAAAGGGTATTTTTTGTCTACAATTTGAAACGATGTCTGTTAATACTCGGAACTTGAAACTGGAAACTGGAAAAGACGGGTTCATCAAGCCTGTGGGAAGTAGTAACTCAAGCTCAACTAGTTTGAATAAAGCAGTAAATGCGAATACAAATATTAACATAAATACCCAATCAGGAAATTTGAGGAACGGCAAAAACAGAAAAGGATTACGAGTGAAGACAAACAATTACTTGAAAGGGCAAAACCGAACGAATATAGCCAGAGCAACAACTAGTCGGACCAATGGTGGGAGCGATGTTTTGGTAGATGACTCGGTTTATCACCAACTAGACTATGATGATGATTTCATAGATACTCTAGTAACTTCCRGTCCTGGAAGAAATCGGAAGGGACAAATATCACTAAACCACTTGGTTGATGTTACAGGGTCAGCAAGCTCAGTGAATTCTGGATCAGAAACGGGAGGAGCGAATAAATCTCGGAGAAATAGTAACGGGGACGGGTATAATAGTCACAAAAATATTGGAAGAAGACGGAAAAGTTCCGGAGCATATCAGAATTCCGGTCCGAGTCTTTCCGGAATGGCATTTATCAATGCTAACTTCAAGTTCATCTTAAAGCCGAACCGGGATTATTGGGAACTAAGGCATAACCCTGACGCCACGGTACAACCAGAAGATGTTGTACGTGTTGTCGTACCGCAAAACACAGCTTCATGTCCTATTTGTCTTTCTGATACTCCTGTGGCACCTCGGATGTTGAAATGTGGACACATCTTCTGTTTCAGTTGTTTAAACCGGTTCATGGCTTCAGATCATTCAAGCGATCAGGTACAAAATGAGCATAAATCTTTTCCGAGCATTTCGAATGGATCAGGGGTTTCCGGAACATACTTAGCAAAATCTCCGGTGAAAATAAAGTATAAAAGTTGTCCTCTGTGTGCCAACTATGTGAGACTTCAAGACGCAATGCCTGTGACATTTTCTCAGTATGACAAACGTTTCGACGACCCGAAACCAGGACATGATGTTGTCATGAAGCTCATGGCCCGCAAATCCGACAGTTTGTTTGCCTTCCCTGTCTCAACTCCGGAAATTCCCTTTCATAATGGAATACCATATTACCACGAGACAAATGTATTACCCTATTCAAGGTTAATGATAACAACAAAGGAGTTTATGCTATCAGAATATAAACAGGAGGTTGAAATATTACAAAAAACAATGGAAGAGGATAAACTGATGTTTCATGATGAGGGAAAAGATGCAGATGAATGTATAAAGGCAATAACGAAAATAATACAAATAGCGGAAATCGATGATTCAGGAACTGCGGAAATCTTAGAATCTCTCGCTAAATTCTCTGATTTGGGAAATAAATTTGAGTCTCTCACAGTAACCTTAACTCAACACTCTAACGTTGACTTCAAACCAAGCACAACATTTTATTTTTACCAAACTAACTTCAACTCAACTAATCGGTTTTTCCTATCCCCGATGGATATCCGAGTTCTTAAGTCCGCATACGGTTCATTTGACCTTTTCCCGCCTGTTATCGTCGTTCGGCTAGAAAATATTCACTACGGCTCAGTGATTACTAGTGAGCTTATGAGAACATCGAAGTATTTAAGCTATTTGCCCACCGGTGCGGAATTAGCATTTTTGGATTGCGACTGGAGACCGAAAAAAGATTCCGAGGAAATAATTCCTCGGGAAGTTTATTATAGTTTACAGAATATGTTAGAAACGCGACGGAAGCGGATGATTTCTCGGCTTAAGCGGGAGGAAGAACTGCGGAAGAAAGCAGAAGAGGAAGCGGATAATCGAGCGTTTGAGTTCTATCAGAAGGAAAATGGGTCTTTTTTGGAATATCAGGCTCCTCCGCCGCCATTGAATGTTTGGGATGATCCTGAAATAGGTCAGGCGCGTAATAAGAGTACCAAAAATAGTAAAAAAGGTAACAGCCACGGAGCTGATGGAACGAAGGAGGAAAYAGGTGAGATGGATAGAGATAGAAATGAGACMGACAAGAGAAATTCGGACGCAAACCTCAACCCTCCTGTAACAACAGTCAAGACAGTTTGGGGAACAAGCATTCCGAAAAGGGAAGAAAGCCCGGCTGGAACAAGGGGGGACGAGGAAGAGTTGTTAAATTCGGAGGAGATTATGCGGGTTATACGAGAATCGGAAGCAAATTCCGGGAAATCGCGGAAAGGACGGAAGAAGAAATTGGTGCTTTTATCATCAGGTGGGATTTAACGGGAAGGAAAAAGAAAATTATCACATTGGGAGTGAATAGTACCGAAAAAGAATATAATAAAGAAATTAGTACATAAAARTACAACCTATTAGTGTTGTAGTGTCAGTACAGTTCAATAGTAACACATACATGCAAGATATATATTCGCCAAAGGTAGTAGTAATCGAGCATAGAGTTCTGGGCCGTTGGCCTAGTCAGGAAACGGTATTTTCCTATTAAAAAAATGTGGCAATACACATTTCCTCAATTCGGTAATGTTCAAGGCTTAGCGTTTATAGTTTTAACTAAAGAGGCTATTTGCGTTTCTAATGCCGCTAAGCGTTCGTCCTTTTTGGCGTTTTCGGTGGCTAGCAGAGCCACAATCGATTCCAACGAGGTAACTAGATCTGAGAGCTTTTCAACTGTGGCTTTTAAAGTGTGGGCCCCACCAGATTTAGGTTGAGTAGTGGCAGAATGCTCGGAATTTGGTTCCGATTTCAGTTCTGATTTAGATTCTGTCTYAGTCACTGGTT
The DNA here is from genome assembly GCA_001599295.1 of Sporopachydermia quercuum. Lineage (NCBI taxonomy): Eukaryota > Fungi > Ascomycota > Sporopachydermiomycetes > Sporopachydermiales > Sporopachydermiaceae > Sporopachydermia > Sporopachydermia quercuum. Next base: position 2,075,934 of record BCGN01000002.1, on the reverse strand, counting down.
CAGCCACAGTTTCAGACACACATTCCTTAATTGGTTCAACTTCAGCCTTTGTTTCCGGCTTAATTTCCAGCTCAGGCTTTACCTCTGGCTTGATTTCTTTTTTAGCTTCCTTCTGGGCTTCCTTTTCAGTTTCAGCTTCAGGTTCTACTTCCTTCTTAGTCACGGTTTCTTCCCCATTGGGCTCATCATCCCAGGACGATTTCTCTTCCGCTGTTGTTTTACTTAAACCTTCAATTTCTTCATTATTGACTGCTTTTTTAATTAAGGAATCAACTTCCTTTTTAGCAAAAATATCGTCTAATCTTTCTTTGGGTTTAACATAACTGGATTTATGTTCTTCAGCAGCCACCTCTTTAGGTGGCTCATTTACCTTTTTCTCGTCTTTTTCTTCCTTTTTAGGCAATTCTTCTTTTTTAGATTGAGCCACGGAGTCTAAAAATACCTCCGAACCTTCGTACAAGGCCTTTAATGATACTAACTTTGGACCATCGGTATCTTTTCCTCCAAACCATTCGTCGGCAGTTAAAACGGGAATTCCCGCTGGAGCATCGGGATAAATATCGTCTTGGAAGGTTTCAGAACGTCGCGGAACAATAAACGAAACAGGTTCAATAAAGTTATCGTTCACAGATTTGAATAACCGAACTGACTCATTTTGATGTATATCTACTGCCCGTTTAGGTAAAATAGCTACTCCTCTTTGGGGTTCAGCAGATTGATATTCCGAAAGGGGTACTAAATCATTATTTGTGTACTCAAAATATCGAATATTTCCGTCTCCTTTACCTGCTAAGTATAAAACGGAAGTTCCTGGGTCAAAAAATGGCATACAAACGCCGGATGAAGAATCAATTGTAATGAAATCGTTGATTGGACCCGAGGAAATGGAGTTTATATCCCAAAGTCCTAATTGTCTATCTGATAATTTAGAAAAACCCGTTGTGACTATCCGATTGGAATTACCCAACCAGGCAACTCGGCTGGACTTCGACCCGGAATGTCCCGGACCAGTGTTAATCGCGTTCTGCACCCGAGGGTCCCAAATTCTGATGGTTTTATCTCTACAGGTACTAGCTAACAATGACCCGGAATAATTGAAACACATAGATTGGACCATATCGGGATGTTTTAAGGTTAGTATGTCGGAACCTCTTTCAATATCCCAAAGTTTAACTGTATAATCCATAGAAGACGAAGCTACGACATTTGCCGCAGTGGGATGGAAAACAACGTGTCCGACCTTCCGGGAATGGCCGGTGAGGAATTTTTCGGGTGTGACATCCGAGATGTTGTCCGGATCGATTTCATGAAAAGTGTAATTCTCGGGAACCTTCCAAACTCCGATTTTCCCGTCATCAGAAGAAGAGACAATAAGTTCATCGTTGAAAGGAGACCAATCTGTATCCAAAACAGCAGCKGTATGACCTCGGAATAGCGGAATAATATCCGGAAGCTTCCCCGTTTCCGAAAGCGGAATGACCCCGAAAGCTCCACCGCCTGAAGAGTCCCAGTTCACGGATAGATATTTAGAGTTTGCCTGATGATGTTAGTATGAAAGTTTGCAGGAGGAATCGGAGAAAGTACTTCGGAACAGTTTCAAGATAATTCGGAAGTAAACATTAACATACCTGAATCAAGTTTGAGTCCCAAGCATTTTTGCTCAAGTGGACGTTTTCATAGCAAAGCTCTTTCTTAGCTGGTTGGCCATAAATATGCCGAAATTTTGAAGCTCTAACAAATTTTTTACTAGAAAGTAGTTAGTATGGGCATTCCAAGTTATTTCGGATAATCTYCGATTATCTCGGAAAACCTCGAATACAAAAGTATCAATATTCCAACTTTTCCCCAGTTTATCGGATAGTCTGATTCAATTACTATCTGTATACTAAGAATGCCATACCTCATTGTTTCGTTCTATTTTCAATCAATCACTTTTCAAATGGTCTAACGAGTCCCAAAATTTTCGGTGAAAATTATAAAAGTATCCCGAATTCTTCCGTAAGGTTCCGACCTTCACTCCCGAATTCTCGGATCATCCATTGTTTACCTTCCGACTCTTCTCCCTCATAACATGTAAATAAAAGGAGACATTGACAGTAAATAGCCCAGCTTGGGCTTTGCGATACTCAATTGCTATTTGTGATTCAAAAGGGGCATATGGAAGATACTCTAGGGTAACATTTTAGGGTAAATATGAGACCATGTTTACCCACTAGGTGGTTATAAATAGAATAGTCTAGGGTGGAGATAGGAGACGGCCAATATTTAAAGTTTAGTCTGTTACATACCTCTGCAGCACAAAATAATGCACACAAACTTCTTGCATATCCCCTGCAGGACAACCAACTAAGTAAAGAATAAACGTAAATGATCACGTCATCTCTTATTATTTGTAACTTGTACTCATCGAGTTTACATGCACAAACAAGATCAAACTTGTCCTGAAGTGAAGGAGGTATTAGTAAACAAAGTAGCTCTAGTCGGAGTATTTGTATTTACCTAACAGATACCGGGACATCAATTGAAACTCTCGGTACGTATTTGGATTATTGATGCCTCGGATGGAAATACGGAAGAAATATAGGTGGGAATAACCGAAGTCCGTTTGAAAGGATTACTTGGCATTTGTTGATCATTGTCACATATCAATTGACAGGAAGAACGGATCAGACGGTTAAATATGAGCCACCGACGGACGATAAAGCTGGCTGAACTTCGGATAGAGGGATCATGGGATTTACTGTTTCTGCAAGAGGGCTCGGATAAGATCCGAGCCAATGAAATTGGACCAAGCGATTACTTTCGATCTGGTCTAGACAAATACTTAGAACGACAGGAATTAGGAGAGGCGTTTCGAACAGGAACAGCTCCGAAGATGTCATGTAGTGATTTGGTCTGCATGTTTGTCCCCGTGTTTTCTGTAGTCGTGAAATTGGAAAACGGTTCACTGGTTCAAATTGCCGAATCAAAGGAAAATAACCCTGAAATTCTGTTAGAAGAAGCTGATATACTTTTCTGGGCGTTTCTCTTATCCGATTACTACGCAATCACATCGAAGGTTCCGAACTTATCACTATATCGGCTGCGCCACATACAAATTCCCTGGGTGCTAAGAAATTCTGTGTGGCGCTCAATGTGTGGCGCCCAACAAAATGAAGACCTCGCAGGTTTATACCAAGCATTACTACAAGATTTRTCACCAGTGGAAAGTCAAATAGATCGAGATTCGGAAAGAATTGCGAAGATTATTAATGGTCTCCCTCCCGCTCCCGAAAACATACGGAAATCTTCGGAAGAACTATTGCATAACTTGAAAGACGTATTAAAAGCATTCAGCATATTTGACCCTCGGATCGGATATTCTCGTACCTTAGCCCATTTCACTTCSGTGATTCTCAGGTATCTAAGTTCTCTGGATGCCTTTTGTGTGCTAGTTAAGTTTTTAGAGCAAAATGCTAGCTATAGTGCGGACAAACCCGGGAAAGGGAAAACTCGGCTAGCTTTTGAATTGGAGACTCTATTTACTGGTAACACTAATAACAACAAACTCAGTACAAATACAAGTTCGGAAAAATCAGGAGAAGGCTTCCGAGCTCGGATTTACATGTTCAACGAATTATTCAGAATGTTGTTACCGGATCTTTACCAAGTATTACATGTAGATTTAGGAGTCAAAGCCACCTTTTACTTCAAGAACTGGGCAGCCACATTTTTCTCAGCCACATTATGCACTAAAAAAGTCGGTTTCGGAGCTATCGAAAAGATTTTTGACTTGATTTTTCTGGAAGGGCTTGATCAGGTGATATTGCGACTTGGATTAACGTTGCTTAAGGCTAATGAGGCTCGGCTTCGAGAGTTCTCGGAATTAGATGAAGCGGTTTTGTTTCTTAATAGCTGGGAGATTTGGGCGGCAAAATTTATATCGGAACTGAATCCAAATGGGGAAGTTGAGCCGATAAATGGAACAAAAGCAGTCTCAGATATATACATGCATCCGGATATCCCGATTAATTCCGTTAGTAATAGTAAGCTAGCCGAATTGAGAAGAAAATACACTACAATTGTCTCAAAAGGTGAAGACCCACTGGAAAAAAGTTTTTCCGAAAMGGGAACACATAACTTTACTTGGCCCAAAGCGTTTTCAGGCTCATCTTCCGATAAATCCGGGACAAAAGCTCAAAATAGAAGATCTAAGAGTGTGGGGCTTTTAGGACGCCGGGAACCAAATGTGGTCGAGAAATCAGTGATGCCGAATAGCACCGAATCAGAAAAATCTGTAGTGACGGCTGCTAAACTTAATGCTGCCGATCCAAATTCCGATCTTTGTTTAACTACTCCCGAAAGAGTTAATGGTACTACAACAGTAAGTAACACTAGCAGCAGTGTGCCACCAGTAGCTATCACCAGCCATACCGAAGCAGGAGATGTCGTCAAACAAGCAGAAGAAGAAATAGCCGCAGATTTAGACCCAAAGAGGCTCAGCATTTATTCCGGTTCCGAAAGCTTATCGAGCGATTTAATGGATGTGGTGCAGTATCAAGTGGCGCAGTTGGAGCAACGGATAAAACAGGAAGAGGAAGAAAGACGGGAGGTTTTGCATAAGTTAGTGGAGAATGTTCGGAAACGGAAGACGGATTGGGGTTTGGTGGAGACTTTGTTAGAGAAACTAGGTTCCGAAAATGGGGATCGGGATGATGGTATTAAGCAAACGATAGATAAGGTTCAAACGAGGCTCGATGAGGAAAGAATTTACTTTTCAAGTAACGACGATGATGAAATACTTACGAAACTTGGAATAAGCGCAGAAATTCACGCTGAAGCGGTTCCCAAAAAAGCAGCTTTTTGCGTGAAATGCGAAGAACTTAAACTGCAAATAACGGAAATGAAATTCGGACGGAAAGTAATGGAAGAAGAAATGTATGTACTGAATAAGAAAGTGAAAGAGCTGGAAAATAAACTCTCGGAACGCAGCAAAACAAATGAATCTCAACCATCGTCATCTCAAGCTTCAGTTCCGGTAYCTTCCGGTCAATCGTCGGGAATTGTCGGAAAGTTGTTCCATGGAAGTAGTACAAATGACGTTAAGAAGAAGGACAATCTTGGCTTTCAATTAAAATCTTTCAACACGGGAGCTTCTCGGATCGAGGACCGGATGAAGAAAATGGATATCTCGGAACTAAATATTAAAAAACGCCGTAGTGTGTATGAAAATTTCTCATTCTCGGGATCCGCTTCGGCTTCGGGTTTGAATAGCTCCACTTCGGGATTAAACAGTTCCTCTTCATCTATAACGACAGGGATGGGAACATCAACGGTAGACCCTCTGCAACGTCGGGTGTTTTCGGATTTGTCTAGTGGGAAAGCTGGTTCTGAAGGAGAAGAAACACCTGTGGAGAATAAGAGAACTTTTAGTGCGCACCAGATTGATAGTTAAGGTTTGGTGACGGAATGGTGCGAAGTAGAGCAGAATGAAACGGGATGGTTCTTAACGGACACATATAATAATACTTATACGATCTTAATTTTGTACACAATCTAATACCTAATTTTGTTCATACTTCCGTGGAAAACTGCTTATTATCAAATTAGGAAATATATCCGTGATTTTTGACTAATTCAAGATTGCTGCAGCGAGATTCTTCTTTAGAATGACAATTGGTTCCGAATCCAATAGTTACTCTTACTCTCTTTTGGCATGAACCCTTTTATCATTATACCTCTTTGTGAGATAAGTTCTCATATCGAAATCAGAGGGGTATACTAAAGATATCTTACAACAGCGGAGATGATCTTTAACGAAGCTTAATTGCTATCATCTCCGTATGTTTTACCTCGGCTTTCCTATCGTTTCCACTTTTTTATTTCCACATTTCACACCGATTGATGATTTCTTATCAAGGGCTTCATTATTCCGTCACTCACTATATAAATACGTAGCTTAGTACCCTAAAGTTGGTTTTAGAACTTTTCTGAAGAGGGAAACAGAACTGATTATTGTAAACGGATTCGGATGTTCAGGGAACGGATTGACTCGGATCACATGTGATCACTTGTTGTATAGATAACAACTAAGGCTTACTGTGGTTTTACTTGAAGTATCCTTGGAAATTGGGCTGATTCTTGGCCCTTATCCAATTCGGAAAATATTTGGCTTAGCTTTGTAGCTCTACATTCTGTCCCACCTTCTTCCGAAAGTCCACTGAAATGTCAACTAAAAATTTTCGAGCATTCAAACTCATTTTTGATGCTGCTCATACTCGGCAGAAACCAGATAGCCTTAATATGCTACTGCCGGCTACTACTACCTTGAAATTAGTCACGAAACTCTATATACCGCGGGAAAGGGACCACGGAACCGATTACGCAACGGATAAGCCGAAAATCCACAAACAGGAGCCTTCAATCAAATTGTACAAGGATGAACCTATAATTGATCAACGGCATCTATTAACAAATACGGTCAAAATTTCAGCCTCAAATGGGCAATATCCTCCCTCTTTTGTTATATGCCACGGAAATGGTTTCCCAAAGGAATTGTACGAACCCTTCATTGACGAATTAGGCAAAACAATTCCCGTAAATGAAATACTAACCATAGATGTGGTTCATCAAGGACAATCAGGATATTTGAATAAGGATAAGCTCGGACATCATTATGCTTGGGCGGAAGGAAGTTCGGATATAGCCGCAGTTTTGTGTCAACTTCGGGAATTGCGGAGTGACTTTTTCGTGGGTCCTGTGATCGGAATTGGACACTCAATGGGGGGTAATAACTTAGCCCTTATGGCTCTTAAGCATAAAGGATTACTCAGCGGATATATCGGAGTTGACGCAATCATGATTCCGGAGGAATATATGGACGGAATTAAGACTTCGGCCCTCCAAGCGATGAAAMGGAAAGCGGAATGGTCGAGCCGAGCCGAAGCCGAGAGAGAACTGGGTTCAAAACCTTTTTTTGCTTCTTGGCGTAAAGATGTTTTCCAGTTGTATTTGAAGTATGGGCTGCGGTGCAGTGAAAGGGGAGAAGGCAATAATAAAGTTGAACTAGCCACAAGCAAAAAAGCGGAAACTATTACGTTCCTGCCTTATTTGGGCCGAACTACTCGGGTGAAAACTGAAACTGATGAGCAGTTTAAAGCAAGTGCCGATGAAAATCGGCTATTCGGAAATYCTGAGATTCCGTATATGTACCATAATTTACCCGAACTAACTAAAGGGGAATTTGGAATTCCTAGTTTGTTTATTGTGGCGCAGCAAGGTTTGCTCAAGCCATTTCAACCACATTATGAAGCATGTTTGAAAACACCATTAGGAGCAGTGGAGAGTATTGATTGTGGTCATTGTGTTCCAATGGAGAAGCCGGAAGAGCTAGCCGAAGTTGTATCCCGGTTTCTTCCAAAAATCCAATCCGATTTCAAAAAATGGCAGAGTAACACTAGTTTGAATAAGTATAATAACAAGGAGATACCAGATTTTTACTGGAGCTATTTCAAATCTCGGCTTTAGCATTCCAAGTTTAGTATTTAGGTTACTCTGTTTCGAATTGTGAAAATTGGGGGGAAAAATGAGTATTCCAAATCAGGAAACCTTTTTTCCTATCTCGGAAACCGTTTGTATATACTGTACCTAGTATTTTATGTATGATGGTTAATTGCCATACACTGAATAGCATTGCGAAGATTCTTTTATTCTTTTACTCTCTTACTATCAACTCTCCTCTTACAATTAATATGAACACCAAATGTTATATTTATCCTGCAATTTTAATAGAAAAACTAAGATTTAATAAACATTTAATATCAACTAGTTAGCTAGTTACTATTACTGCTTATTAGCATATAAATAAGTACATCAACTAGCTTATAACTAACAACTAACAAGTAAATAATAAGTTGTTGAAACTGATAAAAACAGAATAAAACCAACTATTCGCATAACCGGAAAAGAATCACAACTTAGCCTTAGTTTCAAGCTCAGTGCTGAACACTTCGGCCATCTCATTTGCAGCTTCAACTAAATAATAACGAAGCTTCTCACTGCCTTGATATTTACTACATACATTCACATTCATCCAATCATTATTAACCATATATGCCAAGCCAAATCCTTGATCAATCACTTGAGACCATCCATAACCAACGTAGTATTCACTTGATAATTGAGATGATGAAATATACCAAGAGCCAGAATAAACAAATAACGGATCCGAGAAGATTTCTGGTAAAGGACCATCAGTTGCCGGATTATAAGACTGTTTCAATCCAAAGAAATGACGATCGACACCTTTACCTTTAGAAGCATCGGAGATATATTTAGAATGAGAAGCGAAAGCCTTGCGAGCGGCGGCAATTTTTTCAGCGGCTGAAGAGTTAGGGTCGGAGAATTTGCGGACAAAAGCTAAAGACTCGTTTGAAACGGATCGGCAAGTCTCGGTTCGGCCTAATTGAAATTGGCGGGTAGCTGCTGACTCGTAAGTTGGCCGAGAAACACCGAAAAGTTTGAAATAGGCAAGTTGGATTACCATTTGGATATAAGCGTCGGGAGAGCATTTGAACTTCTTAATAAGGTTTTTACCATAACGGTTGTATTGGGTAACTGCAAGTTCGTGTTCCCCAATAACCTCGTTAAAATTAAGAGTTGCCGTACTAATGTTATCCTTAACAATTGAGTTAACGCGGAATGAAATTTCCGAGATCTTAGTCAAAGCTGAGACTCGGGACTGAGAGATCTCGGAGATAGGTTTCAAACTTAAATCAAGCTTATTATTGAAAATAAGTCCGTTGATAGTATCATTGATTCTATGCGTAGGAGTTCCGTCCATCATAGAATGTTCACCGAGAAAACCTGAGACCCCATTATCGCAGATGATAAACTGTAATGGTTTATCATAGAACCGGTTTTTCCCGTCTCCATGCCAGAATTGATGAGCTCTTTCTTCTAAAGTTACCGGCTTTTCCCTGTCGAGGCAAACAATGAAAGAGGCGGCCTCAATTTGTTTTAGTGATTGAGTATTGAATTCCGGTTCGGCTTTAATAAGGTTTTCACGGTAGTCGGCCCAGTTATCCCGATTATCAGAAGTTAAAGCACCAATTGGTTCACCAAAGCTTTTGCTTTCAACATCAGTGAAATTGTAAATTGCTTTAAACTGTAAGAATAAATCGGTGAAAGAAACTTCAACCCCATCAATAATAAAATCCACTTTGAAGAAACGATTGTTTCTAATAACAACGAAATAAGTATTTTCTTTCCAATTATACTGCACAGTTCCATCAGAACCAGGTTTGGGAATTCTGCAAGTATTGAACATAAACTGRTAAGAATCCATACATAGAGGATTCTTTCTCATGTATTCAGGTTCTAATTCATTATTATCAACCAGAGCTCTGAAATGCAGAACTGCCTTAACTATACTTGCAGCTTTCAAAGGTAAGTTCTTCATTCTTTTCTTGTCATCCTTATGAGCATAGAAATATGATACATAAGGTACAACTGGGTCTCTGTATGACATATAAGCATAATCATTCCACCAATCATAAATCCAATTAGTAGTTTTAGGATCATTGGCTTTAGCTAAAAGTCGTTCTTGAAGGACTGGGCCTAAACCGTTTGGTGAGGTGAATTCTAAAAGCTTCCTTTTAGTTTCTTCGAAGTTGAACCTTGAAGGCTCTTGAGCAGCTAAAGGTTCAATCGATTTTAGGAATTTAGCACTGGTTTCTTCAAGTGAAGGAACTGGTAGCTTTGGCAAAGATTCCTGGAATCTTAGCATCTTTCCTTTTGAAAGGTCCTCYTTATAAGCCATATTTATTATTGTATGTTTGCTGTAGATATTCTGAGTACAATAAAACGTCTGGTTAACTGTTTAATTGTACTGTTGTTGATAGTAATATGTCTCAGAAAGAACTCTAAATAACTGTAGGTTGATAGAAGTGCTTCCTATTTTCAGATATTGTGGATAAAACGAGCAACGTTAATAATTCTTCTATAATTCTATTGTTTTTCTATCCTTTTCCCAAATCAATGTTCCAATGGCATCTGGTGTCGCTCAACCTTAAGATGGGCAAAAACAAATGATGAGAATAAGACAAACCTATTTAGGATCAGTTCAAAGATTGACCAATAAAGAGTCAAGGTAATATCTGTTAGTTAAATCAATCGATAGTAGTTGACTTGACTGAATAAACACTTATATCAATGAAACACAGACAGCAAGTTCATTGATTTTGTTTAAATAATGAAAAAGAATGGATGAACGGAAGAAAACAAGTCGGAAAAGGATCGTAAAACACTATGGCAGCCTTCCCCGGAATTAATAGGAGTGTGAAATTGGTGGGGAAATGCATGAGAAATAAGGTTTGGAAAAATGGAGATTGATGGATGTGATGGACAATGAGCGATCATTTCCGTAATTGGGGAATTGCGGAAATTATGGTAACTTCAAGATTGAATGAGAGAAGCGGAGTCGGAGCAGTTGAAATGTATAAACAATCCAACCTCTTTTTGGCTAAATTGCTGACTTTCTGGGGAGCTTGGTAATGCTTATTGTGGTGGTGTTAAAAGCTGCCTGGAAAACATTGTCTTGTGACTTGTTTGTATAAAAACTAAGAACTTTGGTGGTACATTCTACCAATGTAAATTCTCGCTTAGGAACTTTGGGTGACAAAACATCGGAAGAGATAATAGAAGTAGAAGTTTCAATAGGTACAACCGAGATTGTTTTCTTTATTTGACCCATCTCATTTTACCGAGATTGACAGAGATGTAGACACACTAGATAGAGAAAAAGCCTGTGGGGGAACCTCGGAGTAAAATGATTAGTGAAGTTTTACCGAGGCCAACATGTTAAATTAAGAGAGATCAAGTCGCATCGTATTAAAGTCAAAATAAAGGGAGATGTGAGGTCTTAATACGTTTTAGCTGATCCCACCTTCATTCATATACATGAAAAGAAAAGAGCCACATTCCCTCAAAAAATCTCAACTTTAATTGAAACTTTGCTATGAGTTAAGCCCTCCCTCTGACGTGGAATAAAACAGCCGTAGAGCTTGGAATGAAATTCTTTTGAGATTTGGAAGTGGCGCAGCACCCTAATAACAGTAGACTTGCTGCAGATTTCAAAAGAACTCAAATATTCAAATGCATGAGCGAAACAGGAAAGATGAAAWAGACTTAACTGATATCTTCTTAGATAGTTCTCAAGTCAAGGTTTAACGTCACTTCCAATCGCAATCTGGAGACATCTAATTCAACTAGATAACACTTCAAACTCCAACTTTTGTTTTCTTATGGAAATATAACAAAAGAATGATTATAAGTGCTCGTTCTTGGAGGTGTGTTTGACAAGTGACTTTTCTATTTTTTTAAGCCCCTGCCAAGGGAGTAATTAATTATTATTGCTATATATGATTTTACTAAGTCCTGGACAACAAATCTGTTTCGAAAGATCTTAATATGTCCATATGAACTACCTCCTTTTTCACTTCGTATTTAAGCTTTTAGTCATACGTAATTATTGGAGGTTATCCTTTTGAATTGGGTGTGAATGATAATATGGATAATACGGATAGTATGGATAATATGAAAGAGGCGAAAGAAACTTCTTAATGAAAAAACATGTTTTTCTTAATCTTGATCCTTGATTTCATCCGACGTCTAAATTTGAGTAGAAAGGAACAATTTGCGAGGTTTTCCAACGTAGTTTCTTCTAGGTACTAAAGGTGTTTAGATCTGGTGATATAAATAGTGTTTAAGTTTAACTAAACCAATGAAACTGGATTATTAGTTTACTGGTTAACCTAACTGTTGCTATTAATGTTGTTTTAAGTGATAATGAGCTTCATTAGTTCCTGCATTTAACTTCCTTTAACGAAATTTCTTTCTAATAACAATACTTTTTGAAAATTTTAATGCTGTGACAAGAGTCTACTTCACAGAATTCATAGTAAATATGGAAATTACAACTTTATTGGTTTTAGTACACCTTAAATGTACCTAGGAAATACCGCTATTCGTCATTTTGATTGAACTTGAAAACAACATGCGTTAGGCCAAAACTTTAAAACTAGCTTCCAAAAGTATGTATTTTACTTTACGATTGTTTGCCGATTGACCATGACTGTTTCCAATTCTATACTTTTATTTTTTTAAGTAAACCGTTAAATTAAGTTGAAATATTGGTAAAGTTTATGTCAAAGGCACATGGACAATTGGGACTGTTTAATGGGTTATCACCGCAGGGCAGGAAAAGAATCTGAGAGACTGCATATATTTCGACAGAAAAGATAATAATTGGAGTAATAGTGAATTGGAAGAATAGATATTTTGTAGTGATTTAAGTATGAGAATATTGAGTTTTGCTTTCCCTATCTCACAAATCAAGCTGAGTTCATAGATCTCAACTTGAATCGACTCTTGTTTCACAGAATTTCACCGGCTTTTGAATTACCGCTTTTCAGYTCCCTAGATTTCTTTGTAATTAGATTTTTTWAAAAAAGCGAGCAACAAGGGAGAGAGTATCTATAGAAATCTCATAATAACTACCTGACTGTTCGTTGTTTAGCATAACCCGATGCTGTACATTATCCAAATGGTAATCGTGTTTATTTATAATTGTGAAATGTGTTCCCCCGTAATTGATTCACCGAGTGGATGCCGTTAGATAATTAAAGGTAGACTACTCACCGTTGCTTCTTTGAGGAGTTTGAATCTATCATAGTTCTTCATGAGGAACGGATTGATAACTATAATAATATACCGGAATTCTAGATGTCATTGGTTACAATCGTATCGTATAACCTCTATTCAATTCGGAACGTTTAAAGAAGGAAGTTCTAATGTATGGCAATCATGTCATACTGTAAGAGTTGAATTAGCTCGAGAAGTTCAATATTCTCAAAGTGTTTGGACTAATTCATTGGCAATCGAAACTTCTTTGATCTACGATATTCTACCGATTGCCTACTGCCGACTGCCGACTGAATTAGAACAATGTAGCATCAATAGTTCAGAATTTGTAAGACATCTTATGGTAGTCTGTTATATACCTTACTAAATCAAAATACTCGTAAAACAAATCCTACACKTAGATGCGCTTTTTCTCTTTTTGTAAATTGATGATTTAACTCTCTTAGTAACATCGAGCAGTGCTATGCAATAAAGGAGATGAAAAGAGAAATTGAGCCAACTAATTGCCCTAAGAACAAGAAAAGAAGTTTAACGTCGAAATTTCGAAGTTATGCTTTCAGTTATAACCTTAAATGTAAATTGAGATATCCCCAGTGTTGTGATGACAAAGAGGGAATTTATCAAGCTTCCTTAGTACGAACGCTATTTCTTGCTTCACATATACTTAAAGTATAGTTTGTCTCAATCAGGTAATCATGATTCTATACGAAATATGCTAAATGTTTATTGAAATCCCGATTGTATCAATCGGGATTTCAATTGATTTCATTACTTAAGAGAAAAGAACCAAAGATCGGGGTTTGACAATTAAGAAACTTCAAAGTAAAGGTTCTATCTTAGTATACCTGTACACCGTATGCACTTGGTTTGGTATTTGGCACAGTACTCAATCTGTATCAATTTTCAAGATACACAAATTTAAAGCTTTTTGTTAGGTGAGGAGTTTGAATGCTCAAACTGTCATTATTCACGAACAAGGGAGAATTGTATATATATCAGCCAATAAAGAATAGGGAAGTCTGCCCCAAGAGCCTGATGATTAATATAGACCGAACAGTATGGCAGGAAATTGCTTAGAATTGATCTATTCAATTCGAGTCAGACCATTCATTTGTCAATGAGATTCTTCTATAGCTCATAGCTATGTGGAGATGAGCCTGTTCATTGAATTAAAAGAGTTCAATATAAATACAAAAAGAATAAAATGATTGCTGACATGAAATGCGATAAACTGATATTTTTTCAATAATATTTTCTAAGTATCCAAACAGGTTAAATGGCTTCCGGCTTCATTCGATTTTCATTGACAGACTGAGGTGCAACATTTTTGTTACCTCTGTTGGTGATGGAAACTAGGACTTGTCCCTGATATTGTGAGGTATCATTTGTAGTCCTGTTTCCTATTACCCATCGGAGATTCTATTGCTTTGAATTTAAGCTTCTGGAAGCCTTAAATTACAGTGTTGAATTTCAGTTTCAGTATATCTTCTTATCTTATTATAGAGTTAAATATTTTGTAATTGGTGCTTTGATAATACATTTTTAATCCTTATACATGTTAACGAGTTAAGTTAGATGTAACCAGTGGGTGTTGAAATTGAGGCTTAGAAGTTTCTCATTTATAAGGAAGCATAGACTATAGAATGAAACCAATCACAAATTCCATCAGCATATGGTCCTCAATTTTAATGACAATATATATTCTTAGCGACTCAGCTTATACAAACTGAATTTCTTAATATGATAACAACATCTGACTCAAAGTGTCATTTTATCTGAGGGAGATCATCCAGAGGTCACCAGACGTGAAAATACGAACTCGATTCCGCCATTCTATTCATTAACCAAACAAACCATCAATCAAATCGTAGCCCTTCCGCGATTCAATTGCGAGAAATAAATAGACTTTCAAACGTCTATAGGAACACTAATCTAAATAATTGCTCATCGTTTACCTATTTTAGAAATAAATGTAAACTTTCTTGGTATACTCTTAGGATCGAATTTCTAAGCTGTAAACGTCATCTTAAGGTTTTAACATGATTTATCAGATACTTCCAATTATAGCACATTGTCCGCTCAGAGAGACAACCTGAGCCAATCCTAAGCGGCTTTGTTTTAAACCTTGAACATGCATCTTAACCTTAACTTAATACCAACGCTTTAAGTTGACACATTCCTCTCAGACGATTACCCTAGTTTGATCAGACGTAGCGATTGTGATCGGTAAAGCTATTATTGAATAGCATATTACTTGAGAAACCCGTAGTGCTTATTCAAAATCTATACGACAAAATAAAATAACAAAATGATGAAGATGAGTGGTTGGGTTTATTCTTTCACTAAAAACTTAACCCTCCCTGATAGGATCATCATTGCTTTGGTACTGTATCCCTAAATCAATTGGTTCTTTCGATAGAACCGACCCAAGAGACTTCTTCTAACTCTTCGGTGACAACAGGAACACAAATGCCAGTAGCAGGAGTATAAATAGCACAAGGAACATAAGAATGTTTGTTTTCTATACTAATGGCAAATCAAGCAAGGGGTTACCGAATACCGAACTACATCGACTCACCTCTTCACATAGTTTGATTGTAAATTGTTCAATTGATGTGCAGCAAACATATTCGTTAAAATATAGAAATAGAAGACACAGAATTGTGCACTTTAAAAAGAATTCATGACCACTGAGACTTGATTTCAAACATCTCATTGACCAACTACGAGATCGTTTGAGGACTCGAGCAGGTTGAGTGGAGAAAAGGTAGATCTTGTAAAACATTCAGTATCTTACATAGATCCAACGACTTTTCATACAACTGCAATCTACTCCGAGGTTTGGGTTTCAGGCACACATTACAGTCTGTACTCTTTTTACTCGTCGTTGAATCAGTGAAAATAGTAAATTCTCCAAATAATAAGGGTTATCAACAATGCATTAACTATTAAGCACCGTTTGATTATTTCTTTCATACTCTCTTTCTTCAAAATGTTAGTTGCTATATTGTCCGAGACATAATAACCAGTCAGCCTTGTATGTACTCCTTGGCGTATATCATGAAATATTACCCAGATAGGAACTCCCAAACACTTTTCTTTAAATCTAATTATACATATCATGCTCCTTACAAACTGTATTCAATATCCTCATTGTCTTTGGAGCCAAATGTCTTCAGAGTTTTGGACCGTCTATTTGCTTTGGTCAATGTTTTAGAATTGTGAAACTTTGAGTGAAACAATCAATTTCAGAACAACTCAATTATACGTACACCTTCCCTCAAAACTTCTTGATTTCACTAGAATAATCAACTTTCCATTCATTCAAAATAATAATTCCTGTACCCAATATAATATATATCTTACTTTGCATCCTGATCCTCCACCAGTCACATGTTCCCTTCAAGTCCCATAGTTTGTTGCAAATAAGATCAATCAATGCTTCCTATCAGTTGCGTTTTCAGCAGATTGTTTATCCTTCCCTGCAAATATATTATTTCGATCACTTCTCAATATTCCTTCAAGTTCAGACTCCTGCTTTACTCCTATCTCTTTCCAAAAATCCTTCCCTCGGCAAATATTCTCCACCTGTTAAGTTTACTCATATATCATATTTCTGCCCACTTCAGAATATACAACAATCATCTTTCATTCGTCCAAATTTTTCTATTCTTAATATTCTCCATACAGCCTTAACCTTATATGTTAAGAAAACACTTTAATGTTTTGTCCACTAATCTTTCAGTATACAAACCCTACCTACAATTGTAAACGGAAACGCAAACGAAAATTACGTTAGTCTTCGTCGTAAAGGTACATACGAATATGTACTTTCACATAATCTTAAAGTAAGTTTAAAAACCCAACTTTGGAAAGGTAATACAAAAAAACAAGTGGACCAAGAAATCCAAATAAAACATAAAAAACTTGTTGTTTTCTCTAACTACCAGTTGTGCATAGGAGGACTCTCCCATGATTATATGCTTGAATGAATAATGTATAGAAGGTGAATTGAGTACTGTGTGTGATATAAGGAAGACAACTACCTGGTTGACTAAGTCCTAGATTTCAAGCGTCGGGTWGAACGAATTATTTTTGTAGTTGACGTTATATTCGGTGAAGTAACTTGCATAGTCAAATTGGTATAAGACTTTTCAAAACACCAAGTAAGGGATCGAGAAACAGAGTTGAAGAAGGCTAATCGAAAGTCAAGCGTTTTATTGATCGTCAATAGTTTAGAACATTTGATAAATCAAAGTCGAGAAAGACAAGACTTTTTTTTCTTCTTTTTGATCGAATTCAGTTTCTCAGCAGGCGTGAAACAATTCGGAACTTGTTTACTTTGCTTGAGTTGGTTTGAACTGGTTGCGGAAAATACATAACATTAACTGTCCAAACTTTCGTTATCAATGAAGGAAACACGCTCTATTATTGAATCAGATCGAGTCTAACAGTTTTATTAATTTATGAATAAGATCAAAGCACGGAAAGAGAAGCAATGTTGGGGTTAAAACAAGGAACGAATGTCTATTACTATTCCTTTCTTCCATCAATACAAATTTCCTTTCTTTAGTTTTCAACTACCGTTATCATTATTACAACTCTTTTTAGGATAACCTAGTGATACGACTAATGATCATATTCGAGGATTAGTGAAGTGTTAATTGGTCCTATTCGTCAGCGGAAAACAGTTGGCATTTTCATTTTGTGTTCAAGTGCAACTTATACAGATTTTGCCTCGTGATATATCATACCTTRCGTCTGTATATTAATGTTCATAAGAACATCACAGGATAAGTATCACTATCATTGATAATAATACATAGACATCATGTACCCTACTAATCAGAACAGTTCGTATGCATTTCAGAATCCAAATCAGACAAGTGGATATCAACAACCACCAAACTACATGATGAATCATTATCCAATTCCAATGCAACCTCTTACACAGCAACGGCAGTATCCTCATGGACAAATAGAGCATGGTATAAATTCAACCCCAGGGGTGGCGGGAGTAAGTGTGGGAACGCCTAGTCACCTTTTAGGATCTAACACAGCCACTACAGGCCTTGGAGCGGGATCCTATTTTCCTCCTGGTCCCGGAATAAATGCTAGCATAGATTCCGCACCAGCTGGTTTACCTGCTTATTCTCATCAACTTAATTCTCCAATCATTAATTTACAGCGTAATTCTAACCCTCAAACTGAAGTCCCAGTGTCCAGCGAACCATCTTCAGATTCAAACAACCAGGTGTCGGGACCTATGTTTTTTGAATTCAACATACAGTTAAATAATGGTACTACAAACAGAAGGGTAAACTGGTCACGAAGAAAACATCGAAATTCTCATTTCGGTTGCCAAAGCTGTAAGAAGAGGAGGATAAAGTGTGACGAGTCTTTACCTATTTGTAGGAACTGTGAGAAGTCAAAGTATGATTGTTCCTACAGAGATATGAAACCAGAAGAGATACAAAAGCTCATCAGGGCTAAAAAAGAAAGAGAAAAAGAGAAGCAAGATGAGATCAGTTTGATTCCGGTTGTAAACTCTGATTTGCTGAACGATGATAAGAATGGGACACGACCAAGCTTAAGTACTAGTACTGATGTGAATGTGAAAATCATCAAAAGGAAGAAACTCAATGGGAAGAGTAAAATGGATGGCAAGGACAAAATTGTGTTAGTTAATAATGAAACATTAGGTTCTGCAGAGGATAACCCTGATCAGACGAGTAAAAAGACGAAACTTGAATCTTCATTACCATTAAAGCACAATAGTCAGCCTGAATTACCTCGTTTAGGTGCTGGTTCTTTAGAATCTGTAACACCTGTTTCTTCGGTTAGATCAATATCAACACCTAGTCTTACACACAGTTCATTGAGCGACTCCAATATACCAATTCATGAATTACCATATGGGAATTACCAACCGCGAAACGCTACTTTAGGTGAGCCTTTATCAGCAGGAACATCGCCAAGATCAACACCTGCTCCTGCATTCATGTTTGCATTTGGCCCAAGTGCTAGTTCAAGTTCAAGTTATTCCAACTATTCACCAGCGCTATCAATATCAATAAACCCCACATCTTACTCTGGTTATCAAACATCTCATCTCCAAAGGAACAATCAAGCATTACCGCTAAGATCATCACCATTATCAGTTACAGCGGTAGGGCCACCTTCACCTCCATTAAATCGTCAACCTTCTTCTGCATCTTCAACATCGTCTGTATCATCTGGTGACAAAAGATTGTTACCTACATCGTTATTACTTGATTCTGCAAGCTCAACTGTGTTTAGAGGACCAATCGTATGGACATCTATTCCTTCTGTTTCAATGCCTCCATTATTGCCTCTGGAATCTGAGACAGTACAACTGCCTCCCCTACAGTCCAATAAGGTAACAGATGGGCCGTTGATTTCGAAAACTGAGAAAGGAACGTCCTCCCAATTCACAGACAAAGTAACAGAATTACTACAATCTGGGGATATGACTAGCTCAACGTTTTGGGCATTTACTGCCTATGGCGGAAGATTCTTGATGGAATTGTTAAATATGCAAATTGACACTAGACGATTAGCTAAATTCACCGCCAAATTGGAGGCAAAATCAATGAATGTTTTGCAGAAATCAATGAAGGTACTTGAAAAAAATATCAAAGCTTATAGAGAAGCTAGTATCCGCTCACAAGAACTAATAATTCCCGTTGCCTATATACGATGGGATCTTTTCCTTCAGCAAGCAGGCTTGAAGAAAAGTCTGGCATACATATTCACAGCAACAAGATTAACAAGCCATTTATTACTAGTGAACGAGTTCAATGACTTGCGACTAAAGGGTTTATTAATTGAGAATTTCAATAGTTTACTTCGACCAGCTTATGATTATAAGGTACTACATGAGGTGCTGGAAGTTGTGACATCATTGAAAGAAATAATGCAAAAGGACACCAATGCAAACTCTAGTCGGATTTTGGGTCAATATAATGCTTTGAAGTCTTACCTATATGATCTGTTGATCTACCTGGACTCCACACCAAGAAACGAATATCTAATAATTGGATATCCGATTACCAAATTGTACTATTTTGTTCGACGCTGGGTTTTGATGTTCCCCTCGGAAGCAACGTACTTCAACCCGAAGAACGATCAATATATGCACATTTTGTATTCATACTACTGTATGGTCATTAAAGTCTTGGATGCCGTTTTGCCTGAAGTTCGGTATCTTTTCAACCATGGGTTCTCTGGCCCTATTAGAACGATGTATATTCCTTTTATGAACGTCGCACAAGGGGTGGTACCTAAGAACTTGAAGTTCCTTGAATATAAACATACGATTGATACTTTTTTTACGGAAAGGCAAATCCTGTTGAATAAAATCTACTATAATCCTGAAACCAGTTTAGGAGTATCTATCGATAGGGCTAAAGCAGTACTTGAAGGTAAAGTTGATCCAATATTATTTCTGTCAAAGGTATCTGGCAATACAAGGAATAGACGGGATAGGAATATTCATGAAATTCCTGTTTCTACATTCAAATCAACCACTTTGTTGTGTTGCAACTATCCACATTATGTTGATGTTGACGCAACTGAACCCACTGCATATGGTGATTTGTTCAAACAGCTTTGGTGCTATCGATCTGGTGGAGGCGAACTTCATTGTCGGTGTCGTAAGCCTGGTGATTTCAGAATTGGAAAACAGTATGATCCCACTCTGAAAACTCCTAAAGCAAGTATAGAGAGTTATGTCGCATCGATTGAGCTTATGGGAGAAGATCAGAAAGCAATCTTTGAGCTCCAAGTTCCATAAATACAAAGGAAAATATGAATTTGAGGTTTGAGTTGAGGTTGAAGTGTCTTAAACTCAGCCGTGCGGATGTAAAGTATATTAGAAAAGAAAGAAAAAGAAAAAAAAGATGAAGTGATATTTATTTAGAAAACTATTAGAAAACAAAAAAAAGGATCAGGTAATACTAGCTTAGATTTAATACTACGAGGGTGGATTTTAACTGTCTAATATTGTAGAATAGTAGTATTTTTTTTAATACGTCTACAGCAACCAGTAAGTTAAGGGACTAGCTAGCTAGCAAGATCATGATTTTGATTAGATTTTCTTCGAAACCATTGTACTGAAGTTGACTTTAGTCCAGAAGAATCTAAATATATTGAATTTAGACATCCGGATAATCAACTGCCATTATAAGATTACTAACAATACTTCAATTTTATTGCAAGGAATAGTTGCCTTACAGTAGTGAATACTCAATAATTAAGTAGCGATAAAAGAGTCCAAATTCAAATCATTTTTTCAATACATAAGGGTATATACCGAAAGTCCGACCCTTAAGTATATCAAAATCATGAAATTTTGATTTCAGCTTTATTATTATATATGTATATCAGGTGAATCCAAATCTCTGGTAGGTTGGTGGAATTACAACGAGTCTGAGAAAACATAACAACGGGATTTGGTTGATAGAAACAAGTTTGATGAAAAGAGAAAAGAAGATTACCTAAATCAGATTCCAAGATTTAAGCATAATTTAATCAGAGATATGATTACTACTAGTTCCGTTACATTACAAAATAACCGACCTAGTATAAAGTAACAAAGGCGCAGGAAAATCAATTGGGTTCAATTACAGGGAAGTAGTTACTTACAATGTGCTTCAAATATTTTCAAGGTAGGATACACTTTACTATCTTTGACAATTCTCTATTTAGACATTCGAATCTAGTTGTAGAATTTTAGTTTTTTAGCTTTCAAAGAATGGCATCTTAAGTAAATACGTTGTTAATCCTATGCAGTATATAAAGAGTAGGTAAACTCTGTAATGATGTAAATAATTGACAATAGAAATAACGCTCAGCMAAGTAGATTGATCGTTTTGCTACCGAGTGATAAACATCTTTTTCCATCCACTGGTAATATTATGACATGCTTTGTTTACAACTACTGGTGAACAACTGAATCAGGGTACTCGAAGATGTTATTCCGTGGATAAGACAAACAACAAAACTATTGAATTTGTCACCAATAAGCATGCAATCCCCGTTGCGGCTGAATTTCGATAGTTCGAATTTCAACTGTTGGAGAATTAATGAGGAGCATTTGGCACTTGAACTATGAGTTGCAGCCAATATTAAATAAGTCTAAATAGGAAATCAGGTATTCGAAGTTTAGTGAGGCAAAGTTTAATTTTATTTTAGAGTTTGCCAGTTTAAAGTTACAAATTTAATTAGAGTTAATTCATGTTTAAGTTCGAAAAGAAATCAGCCTACTTGAATCTTATTAAATGTTTGTTTCCTTCTTGTGTACATTCTACGTAGGAACTGAGTGCAGCTTGAAAATGAAGAGAAGATGAATGAAAAGAAAATTAAGAAAAGATTTGATTATCTGGCAAAGAGAATGAGAAYGATAATCATAATGGTAATTCTAAAACAAAAGTGAAAAGAAATCTATAATTGTTTATTGTACCTTTCTCTTGTAGTAGATATTATTTCGTCATGAAACAATACAGTTGACTTTCTAGGAGATGATGTTTTAACGGAGGTCGAGTCCAGTCCTACTAAAGTATTATTATTCCGTATTTTAAGTATTAAAAGCCGATAGCTTCTTCTTAGATACAAGATAGTTCAATYATAGAAGCATTATTCAATCAGCTTATTGTAGATACTAAAACTAGTTTAGAGCAACAATATTTAAACTATTGCGAATAATARG